>MDKI01282968.1:0-33814 GCA_005239505.1 Nicotiana paniculata | reverse complement strand
ATATATATATATATATATATATATATATATATATATATATATATATATATATATGTTACATATCTTTTGGCTAATTTTAGCTTAAACAATTGGGTGGCCTCTATTTAGGTTAATTCTTTCATTAAATTAGGTTTTGGGTTGGGCTATCCTAACTATTGCAACTTGTTCCTAGTTAGTGAAAGGATCTTTACATCAATAGCCAGTCAAATTGATTGTTTAATTTTATTAGTCTACCTGAAATTAAACATGTATTATACCTCCACCGATTATTTTTAATTTAAGCAATTGGATGAGCAGTAATTTAAGTTAATCCTTCTAGTAAATATTCAGTTGCCAAACTTATGTTTTGGGCTTTGAACTTCTCGTTGGTTCACCTAGGAGGGAAAATGATAAAAATAGAGTATTTTTGTGCTACTATTGATATTTTGACCCAATAACATAATTTTTTTTAAAAACATGTCAAAATTTTAAAACATGCCGGTTAGGATTTTTTTTTCGATCGCCAGAATTCTGATGCACGGTGGACGGAATTTTAGCAATTAAGTGATCGACATGATTTTCCACAAATCCTGACGAATCACCAAAAACTTCAATATTCTAGCTGCAAAATCTGACGGTCGTCAAAATTTCTGGTGCTTCAAAATTCTGGTTCTGAAAATTCTAGAGTCGTCAAACTTTTTAGTGCTTCAAAATTTAGACGAGTGTGTTTTAAAATTCTGACCCGGGACAATTTTTTTCTTAACATGATCAAAATATAAACAATAATTTAAAAAAGGTTCATCCAGCATCATTTTGGGCACTTAGGAGTCCATGAGGCTTTGCTTTAGCTGTTGGGTTGGGTCTCGAAGTGATTATGGCCTCCATTTCGTCTAGGAAGATCAGGCCCACTTATTAGCAATTATTATTCAGAAATGAAGTTTATCAAAGGGAAATTTTTGTTTCTATACCATATAGGAAACAATATTACGAAAAATGTTCATAGTTTGCAAATTACCCGTCATGCTAATAAAATTTCTACAAAATATAAACAATTCATTAAAAATAGAATCTTGTTAGTTGTACACTTCCTTATATAAGCGTGCAAATATTGGGGTATTAAGGATTCTTCAAGATTTTTTCAAACGCAAATTACGCTGCTTTAATTTCAGTCGTTTCTCTTCAAATTTTACGACTCTGTTTTTGCGATACACTCTGTTTCACCATTTTTTTTCTGATTTCACAAATCAAAAGCGACTAAATTAGCTACAATTCTTCTGTAACAAAATGCAATTATGTCGAAAATCTCAATTATGCTTCAACTGAATGGGAATTGGGATAGCTATGGGAGATATAGAGAATTTCAGGTCGATGGAATTGTAATCGGTGAGGATGCGAGTTATAGCCTATTGAATTCTACAATAGCAGAGCATCTATTGATCGATACATCCGAAAAAATATTAGAAATCAAATACATTGTCAGTGAGCATTGTCCTCCAATGGAAATTAGGAACGATATGGGTGTTCATGTATACATGGAGACGAAAAAGGAAAACAAAAGCTTAGGATCATATCCGCTATGTATAACAGTTCGCGATTTTAATCTGGAATCGAGTATCACCAATGCGAATACAGTTGCAGGTTTGTGTTGTTATATGGGAATCAAATTTTGGTTGTATATTACTGTCCTACAATTTATCTATAATATGTCCACAAAATAAACTACATGTCAAAGTCTCTATATATATCAGTATTGATTTTAAAAAATATCTACAATATTTCTACAATTATTCTATAATTAAACTACATATCATTTGAATCTCAATATGAAATACAGGATTTCAATATTTCTACAAATTATCTACAAAAATGTTCATAATAGTATTTAGCTTTATTTTCTTGCAGGTTCATCTGGAACACTAAAGTTAATTGATATGCTAACATCTCCGGCGATAGAGGAATATGAAAGTATAATAATAACAGAAAGTACACCAAGTGTTATTGAAGTAGGACAAGTATATCAAGACAAGCAAACAATTGCAAGTGCAATGAAGCACTATTCTATCATGCACAAGTTCCAATTTAGGGTGAAAAGATCTAGTGCCAGAAGGTATGAACATATGAATGGTCAAAAATCATTATTTTTTTTTATTTTTGTAGTTTATTTGTACATTTTTACTTCTTCGGTCTTTTCTTGTGATAATGTTTATCAATATTGTAGATATTTTGTAGTTATTTTGTATATAAATTCTTTAGTATAATCTTTTATGATACAACAGTTTTTTTTTTTAAATCTACATTTTGTATACCAGTTTTTAAATTGTTTTTATTTTGTAGCTACTGGCTGATATATGTTGGTGAAAATTATACATGGCACTTCAAGACAACTAGCATAAATGATTCTGCAATGTTCAAGGTTAGAGAATTCAACAGCTTGCACACATGCTCTTTGATGGGCAATACATTCATACAACATAAACCTACTGCCATGGTAGTTGGCAGCATGGTTATTCCAAAATATGCTGACCCTAAGACAATTTACACACCAAAAGACATACAGACTAATATGTTGCCTGAACACGGCGTGAACTTCACATACATGCAAGCTTGGAGAGCAAAGGAAAAGGCTTTGGAGTTTTTGAGAGGTCATCCTGCTGACTCCTAAGAAAATTGCCTAGTTATTTGTATATTCTGGAGAAGACTTATTAGGGGTCTGTAGTTAAATTGAGGAAGACCGATGATGACTGCTTCTTGTATGCATTTGTTGCGATTTGTACGTCAATAAGTAGTTGGGAATATTATAGGCCAGTTGTAGTAGTTGATGGGACCTTCTTAAAGTCAGCATACAGGGGAATAATGCTAACAGCTAGTACAATGGATGCAGCAGGTAAAATGTAGATTTTTTGTAGATATATTATCTAATTATTCTGTTTTTTGTATATAAGTTGTAGATATTTTATAGATATATTGTAGTTTGTATGTATATGTCTTCCTCTATATTTTTTCATGCAGCCTGTTAACTGATTTTTGCCACATAATGTAGGTGCCATATTACCATTGGCATATGCTGTTGTTGATTCAGAAAATGACGCATCATGGAAGTGATTTTTTGAGCAAATCAAACATGCATATGGTGAAAAACCAAATATGTGTGTTGTTTCGGATCAGAATGAGAGTATCTTGAAGGAAACATCTATTTTTTATCCCGGCATGCCACATTATTCTTGCATGTGGCATATTTGGACAAATATAAAGGCAAAGTTCAAGAAGGGTCATCTAAAGTTAAGCGAATTGTACTTTGTCATGGCACGATCATACACGCTTGATGAATTTAATGAAAGGACGTTAAAGATTGAAGAGATTGACCCGCATGTTAAAGCATATTTATACGATATTGGATATCATAGATGGTCTCGAGTACATGCTACGGTGAACAGAACTTGGACTATGACATCAAACATTGCAGAGTCGTTGAATGCGGTAACAAAAGATGCAAGAGAGCTGCTGATAGTAGAACTATTAGAGTATATGATGACTCTTCTTGAACGTTGGACTAATGAAAAGTTATTGAAAGCATAGGGTACCTTCACATACCTTGAAAAAAAATTCAAAAAAGAATTGGAGGACAACAGAACATTGTCGCAGAAGCTTAGAGTAAGATCTGACAATTTATTGCATCAAAATAAAATATTAAAATATAATGTAGATAATTTGTAGATAAATTGTATTCTAATTGTAGATGATTTGTTTTCTGTTTGTAATGTAATTGTAGGTGAGGCTTCAATAGATCATATCCATACAGTATAGATGGTGTGAATTTCTATATTGTTTGTCTCGAAAACAAGAGATGTAGTTGTGAGCAATTCCAGCTTGATGAACTTCCATGTGTGCATGTTTTGGCTGCTTTAAGGCACAGGAATGAGTCTTATGAAAACTTTTGCTCGCCTTATTACACAAGGGAGAGCCTATTGCGTACTTATGAAATACCAGTAAATCCTCTGGCTGATGAAAGCAAATAAAATGTGCCAAAACATATAACTGAAGAAGTTGTAAATCCACCTTCAGGTGGGAAAAGACAGTCAGGAAGATCTCAAAAATAAAAATACAAAACATATGATGAAGTAAATTCAAAGAAGTACAAGGTTTCATGTGGCAATTGCGGAGTAGAAGGGCATAACAAAAGATCTTGCAAGAATGCTCCCAAAAAGAAATAAAATTTAATGTAGTAAATAGAATTTTTCATAAAAATTGTTGATTAGTTCAGGAGAATAGACTTTTGATGTATAATAGTTGAGGTGGTTTCAACTCTTAATATAGTTAGTTTGAAATTTTTTTGTTTAATCATTTTTCTGTATTGACTTAATACTTTTATAGCTTGATTGATTTATGAAATAATTTCTATATATATAATCTCTAACTTCTTTACTATCTCTAGCATCCTTTACATAGTTGTTAATGTTTTTTACAATTTATCTACAAAAAAACTTCAAAAATCATAATTGGGAGTTGACAGAATAACCAGATTATAATTCAGTTGGAAATGAGTTATATGCTAAAATAATGTAGATCAAGTATTGTTTATATTCAACAAATGAATATAAAATTAATAGAATGTATTATTAATGATTTTTATAATTTATCTACAATAAACTACAAAATAACTACATAATCTGGAGTTGACAGAATAACTAGATAATAATTCAGTTGGAAATGACTTATATGCTAAAATAATGTAGATCAAGTATCGTTTACATTCAACAAATGAATATAAAATCAATAGAATGTATTGTTAATGATTTTTACAATTTATCTACAAAAAAACTACAATAAACTACAAAATAACTACATAATCTGGAGTTGACAGAATAACTAGATAATAATTCAGTTGGAAAGGATTTATATGTTAAAATAATGTAGATCAAGTACTGTTTTGCATTCAACAAGTGAATATAAAATCAATAGAATGTTTCCATTTGAACTACTATACTGGATAAGAAAAAAAAAAGGCTAAAATAATTGTAGCGCAAGTCTGCCACAATTAAAACAAAACAATATTGTTCATAAACTTATCTACCATCTTTCTACAAAACTAGCAGCAACTAAACAATTTTACTACATGTTTCAGACAAAACATTGCAACTAATTCTTCTTCCTCTGGACTCGTGTTTTCTCATTCACAACCGGTGCACCTTTTCAACTTGCCAATCTGCATGTCACCTCATTTTCACTAATTTCACAATTCTCTTGCTTCTTTCTAGTGTAGTCCCACAATAGCGCTCCATAGCGTCTACGATATTGATCAACATCAAAAAGGTCTTCTGCAGGAACTGATAGGTCTCCAATGCTGGCATACTCTGCAAAGGCAGCAACATAGACACCACAGTCACCACAGAAATAAAAAAATTGTCAATATTTACCAAACAATGAACAAAAAAAAAATGTTAAAATAGATAGAAAGAAAGAAGATTTTTGTTACAGTGATCCTTCTTTTTGCTGCGGTATCTCTCCGACTATCCACTAAATGTCAAGAGGGTCAGTAACAACTTTCTCAATGTATGCCTTTGTATTCTTGAAGTTGATGTCTTTACGTTTGCCGTAAAAATCGGTGCATGACAAGTACAGAGGGACAATAACAAAAAAATTGTCGACACAAGATTCAACAATAGGGTGATTGCGTGAAGAGACCATAGAATCATACGCATAAAGTACCCTATCTGCAATGTCAAAAACAACCAAAACCCAGTGGAATTTTTCTACAATGTTGACGGGCATGATCACATAATCAACTTGATCATGCAAAATTTGCGAGTAATATGTACCCCAATATGTATTCTTCTATGACGTCCTGGGGTTTGAAAACATCAAACTTCTTTTCTTGATGAGAATTGTGGAACTTATCATGAATTTGTTCAATCCTAGTCTTGAACATGCAATCGGTGGTAGTAAACCTTATATTGTTGTGGGGGCCATACTTTCCTCTTTTCCTCAAATAATACATTATAACATCAATGTGCTGCAACAAAACAGATTGCATTTATTCTATTGATTATTACAATTATCTACAAAAATTACATATTATCTACAGAATATCCACATAAAAACTACAATTTAATCTGTGTTTCATCATGATTACAAGGTATCTACAATATATATATATATATATATATATATATATATATATATATATATGTACAATCCTGTGTGTTATTACACATTCATTAATATTATCTACAAAACATCTACAATATACCTACAATTCATATTGTTACTAAGCATTTATACAGAATATCTCCAATATATATACCCAATAACTACATATACTGGAGATAGTACTATGACAGTGTTGTAGATACAAAAAAAAAATCAACAAAATAACTACATATTCTGAATAAGATTTTACTGAGTCGTTGAGGACTTGCCCGGGGTGTGCCAAAGTATGGACCACTCCTTCTTGTCAACCTTTTCCACTCCAAGATCAAATCATGGCTTAATTTGGTTGTCGTTTATAGATGGAACCTTCCTCCTATTTAAACAAATAAAAATAAAAATAAAATTGTTGAATAAAGAGGATATGTAAAATATGAATACTGGAATCAAAGTGTCAAATTGTATAAACTAACCTCTTTGAACCTGTGTCGGTACCTTAGTATAACCACTTGTTGAATTGATCCAACAACTCAGGATCAACATCTTGACCAATAACACTAGTGAATGGGTGCTTCAGGTGAAAAATTTGAGGTCCAACCGAGGTTCTGCCACCAGAACTGTATAAAGGGAGAAATGGTGATCGGGCATGCTTTCCAAGCTGACTTGTTCTACCTTGATGCACAGGTGTTGTTTCATCTTGGTTAGGCTCGCCGAACTTAACCAACTAGGAGAAGTTATCGGGCAGCTCGAAATCGTCAAGTGTAACCTCCTTCTTCTCATCTATGGATTCTTCTGAATCACCTACATTATATACTCTGCTTCTTCACCTACATTGACATCTTCCTCATTTTGTTGTTCTTTTTGAACTGTTATTGTGACTCCGTGAATTGGAGATTGTGCATGCATAACTTCCTTCACTGTTACATTTTGTATATCTAGCTTAATAGAATGGTAAAAAAATTGAAACAAAAAGCAAAAAGCTCTTAATACAATTTCATACCTGCCTTTTCTTCATCAACTGCACCTTCAAAATGGGAATATAAATCAACACGTGCTGGAATATTCTCATTAATTTCCAGCTCATTCACATGGTCTGTTTTTTCATTAAAGATTTTGAATTATAATGGATAGTAGTAGCTTGACAGTTTTAGGAGATATGTAGGTGTATTATAGAGATCTACATAAATCTGTAGATCTGTGTAAAATATACTGTACTTAATTGTATATATAATAAAAATAAATTGTATATATTTTGAAGAAATTTCGTAGATATGTTGAAGAAAACTTGTAGATAATTTGTATATAAAGTGGAGGTGTTTTGTATATACCTGTTTTGTTGCTGCTGACATGCACTAGTTCTCCGCTATTGAACAGAAATTGTTGATTGTTCTTGTCTTTTGGTTGGTCAGAGTTTTTGGTTGAACTCCCAGCAAACTGAAAGTTTTATATATTAGTTAGGATATATATTTTATAGGTGACATTAATAGTTTTGTTAAATGAATAAATTTTAAATATTATATTTGCATCAACATTATCATTTCGACTGTTTATCACCTGCAAAACAACCTTGAATGACTCATTTAGTAGCACTCGAAGGCTACCTAGTTCTTCAAAGACATCTTCACTAAAAGATGCAAGCTCTAACTCAACCTACATATTAAAATATAGAGAGTTAACTTCAACATATGGCTTAACATACATTAAATAACAAATGCAATATTATGTATACACGTTACCTTCTCAAGACCTCTTTTAATTTTCTAATTTGTTTAAGAATAAACTTCTTGTCCTCTTTTCCAATTAATTCTTAGGGTTCCAATGGAGGAGCAGCAACTTTCGGATCCTCAGAAATATGTTCAACTTCTTCAATTATGTACTCAACTTTTTAAGGCGAAGACATCACAAAAAGCTCTTCAGGTGATTCAGTTATGTTGGTGAACTGAACGAGAAAAAAAAATAAATTAGCTTGATTAGGGAAGAATATGTATACAAATTATAGATAATTTGTATAAATTATATAGAACATAAATAAGAACCATTTACCATGATCCATTCAGGTTTGACCATTTTCTCTTCAATTGAAGCTAACCATATATTGTCCTTGGTAGCTGACCAGTTAAGTATGTGCGGGATGAATTACCAACTCTTATAACTATATCAGTGTTGACGATGGAGCAGCACTCATACAACCATATTTGCAAGGCTAGCGGGAATCCTCGAATGAGATAAGAATGAACAAAAGGATTTAGCCCGTGCCTAACTGATTCAATCAACTGTCTGTAAGACTAAATACCCCATGCGTATGACGCATACTGTCCGGAATCCACCAAATAAAATCTAAAATGATCTACCAACCCAATATGATCTTTGTCTGAAGGACAAATGAAGAATTCTATGAGATATAGAATACATAACTTTACTGCATCCTTATTATTTACCCAGCTTTTGTTGGTTACAATCTGTTTTAGGTATGACTTCTCCACTTTTACCTTGTTTGGAAAGTAACTCCTCATTATCTTACTGTCATAATCCGTAGTGTAAACAAAGTCTGTTACCTCGGTATAACATCTAAGACCAGTTATTAACGCAACTCTCTCAATCCAAAATTTAACCTCTGATTCTTTAACTCAGTAAAAAAATAGGAAGCATCAGATGTATCCAATTCATACTTCATAAGAAGATGAATAGCTTGGTTTTGCATAGATAAATTAGGAAATGACAGTAAATAATCAAAGTATGTCTTCTTGAATAGCTTTATACCATTTGGAGACAATAAATCTTTAATTTGGCTAGGAACACTAGGGTCACATATGTCTGAAACCTTAGGACCCCATAATCAACATTATGAGGTACAAAAAAATGTCCATTCTGCACAAAATATAAATAATCTCTTATTAATACAGTGCTTCAATCTAAAAAAAATAATATATCTACATTTGTAATATAGAATATCTACAAATACATAATACATTTAAAAATATAAAATAATATAACTACAATTGTTTACAATACATCTACAATTTTAAACAGATTCATAAAACTACAATTAATCTTCAAAATGTAGACAAATAATCTACAAAACAGAAAAAACCACAGATTATGGAGATTTTTAAGAATTAAAACAAACGAAATACGTAGTGTAGAAATTACTAAATTCTTACCTTCACCAATGACTGTTGTTGAAAATTCTTAGGAGATTTTACATTAGGAGTTTTTTTCGGAGTTTTCTTCTTTTTTGGAGTTTTTGCAGTGGGAGACACTTTAGATTGCTTTGCAGGTTTAGTGACGGGTACATCTTCTACAAAATCATCATCAAACTCTATTTATTTTCCTTTCCTTTTCGCTGGTTTGATTTGCCTCGAAGATTCACCAGCATCAAAATCATGTTTTTGTTTAATTCTAGCTTCTGCCCTAGCTTGACGAGGGGAAAGACTATGCTTCTTCTCTTCACTTGCCTGAGCAGATTTTTCATGCTTTTTCGGTGAATGTGGTGATAATACACCCAAATTGAAAGAAGGAATATCTGCTTCTTTAGCTATTTTAGGGTTGTTCTTTGAAGTTCTGTTCTTCTTCATTGAGAACCTTTGAAGCTGGTCGTTAATGGGTGTATGAACTTTGAAGAATAGTCGAAATTTTGACTGGTTGTAGAAGACAGAACTTGAGAATATGCGTTAATGGTGGGGGTTACAAATTTTCTCTAGTTTTAGTAGAGGAAAATATGGGTGTTTGAAGAGGAAATCGTGGGGTGTGGGCTGATACGTGGGTAAGGGTGTGGGATTTGGAGAGAGAAACGTGGGAATATACGGTAGAGTTAAATTAGGAGTGTAATTAATAACTGTAAAAACCCTAAAATATGTATAAATGGTAATTAGGTATATAGAAGGTAATTATATCAAAGGTTAAACATAAAGGGTAATATAGTTTACTATATGGCATAGGAATGTAAAACTTCCTTTATCAAAAGAGTAAGTTAAAGAAGGCAACGTACTTTACTACGTTTTAAACAAACAAAAAAATACAAACAAAAAAATATGAACAAAAAAATATAAACAAAAAAATTAGTCTAAAGGATTCTTGCGAAAAAGAAAAAAGTTTATCTATAACGCGATAATATTAGCCACAGCTGAAAGGTTTCGAGTGCCTTTATAGCTCAATAGAAACAGTTAATCCAATAGTATTCACTGAATTGAAAGAACTTGCAACCTTATGAATTCCATTGGAACATTTTGAGACTGTAATTGAATATATTCCAAGATATTATTGTTGGGTTTTTAAAGCTTAATTTAGCTTGAAAGAGGGTGAATGAAAAATGGAGGGAAAATGAAATATTTGAGTTTCTCTCCTTGACAAAGGGATATTATCCCATATTGGAAGAAGAAAAGATTTTGATGGGTATATATACAATTGCTCTTCTTCTAACTCTTAAAGAGTTAAAAAGAAGACAATTCTCGCGCCGTCATCTTCGTTCGGCTTCGGTTTCGTCAAATTGGATTAAATTCATTTGTTAATAGTAAATATGGCCGAAAACAAGTCATTGTGGAGATAACTCTACCTAGAAGACTGGAGATCCCAAGATCTAGGTTCAAGGAGATCAAACAAAGTCATTAATGACGGTTCAACATTGTCAGCTAAAATTTTAGTCAATTCTCGTGATGAGACAATGTTCAGTACCAAGGATAAAATATTAAGTCTTTTTGATGATTTCTAAATTTGATACGGGGTATATCAAATAATGTATCTACGAGATGACACGTTTAGGAATCACTTATGTAAGTGTGATGTATTAGCCGCTTCAAGGAGAATTTTGTAAGGCCAGTTCTTTATGCACTTATGAAACCATGCGGTGTTCATGGCTGAAATGAACACAACAATGAGAACCGAAGACGGTTAAGAGTTGATGTGTGACTTATGGTTCTCTAGGTATACACCAAAGTTTGACAGTTCAAAGATATCAGATCTACTGATTGACCGAGTATATCCGACATAAGTTCACTACGGAAAGTTCAAAGGAAAATCTACTTATCCAGATGCAATTGATCCTTTCTTGCGAATCACATAGTTTTTCATGCATAGAAGCTTAATTTAGCTTAAAAAGGGGTGAATGAGAAATGAAGTAAAAATGAAATATTTGAGTTTCTCTCCTTGACAAAGGGACATTGTCCCCATATTGGAAGAGAAAAAGATTTTTGATGGGCATATATACAATTGCTCTTCTTCTAGCTCTTAAAGAGTTAAGAAGAAGGCAATCATCGCGCCGTCGCTCGCTCGATCGGCTCAGATTTGGATTTGGATTTGGATTTTGTCAAATGATCGATTGATTGATTAATTTTTTGGATCAAATTTATTTGTTAATAGTAAGTATTAACATAATATTATTAAATATCCATTTTTTGTAAATGGAAAATTAATATTAAATCCAAATTGTGCGTTTTTCATTTTTTGTAACGGAAAATTAGGTTTTGAATTCCCGTTTTATTTTTGCTTAAATAGTCATTTACATTATGGCCATTTTACGTAAACGGTCATGATAGCCCTTCTGAAGAGTTGCATCTCTTCAATTTGAACTCAACATATTGGTTATAAATAGCAGTTCATTCTCTCAGATTTTCCATACGAAATTCTGAATTCTCCTCCTTTCTTCTGCATTGTTTTAACTACAAAGAAAGCAACAGTAAGTGTGATTTACTACCGATCTTTGTGTTCATTGAAACACTAGTGTTTGAAGTATCGCTACACCAATGTGTAATTCGTTCTATCCTGGGAGGAAATAATCCACAACCTTGGGTACTAGGAGGGGATTAAGTTCCTTAAGAAAACACTATTAATTCAGTGAGCTCAGATTAAATTCTGTTTCTTTTACATTTCTATTTATACGTTATTTTTCGTCTGTGGAATTATTTTACAATTATAGTCTAAATGTAGTAGCAACACCTAAGGAACTAAAAACATGTCAAGATAATGAACTACATTGGTATATTAATCTTGCTAATTAAAAATGGATAAAAGAGCTTAACGTGCGTAGTCATCCATTGGCGCATGCTTTTATGGTCTTCCCATTTTCATCAACAAGAAACCTGTAGTTAAAAAAAAAAAGCAGGGAACCTCTACAAATAAATCTATCTATAATATCCCTCCTCTCGATTCCCCACTGCCCTAGCCCAGCGGCGACAACAACCATTACCTTCTGCTTTCACCCCGTCTCCACTTTCCCTTTCCTTTATTACTGCTGGTCGGATTCCTAGACCTAGCAGCGACAACAAGGATTTTTCACGGAGATGATTTTCCGACAATCCTCGGGCGATGCGCACGAGAACTTTCAGAACATAGTTGTTGTGGACAACACTTTGTTGGCACCCGTTGGGACTCCAGGTTCTACTGTTCTTATTTAGAAATTTCTATTTGTTAATATTCTATCGGCTACCTTTTATGCTTGATTATTGTATTTCCTTCGGCTTGCTTGCATTTATCTGCCATTAGTTGTATCACTAGTGTCTTTTGCGTGCCCAAGTTACATTACCTTTCAATTTATATTTAGGCTTTGCTTGTTTTATGCTTTACGTGCTCATCTGCATTTGTAGCAGTTAAGGCTTAGTTTATATCCCTAAGTTTTTGCTGGTGTAATGGCTATTATGAGAGATGGTAGTGTAAGGTCGTGTCCTCGGGTGGGTCAGCGGGTGGGTCAGGGGGCAAGAAGAAATGGTGGCAAGGGGGCTAGGGATTACACAAGGTTGAGAGTTGGATCCCGGAACATAGGGACACTGACGGGTAAGTCAATAGAGTTGGGGAAGATTCTACAAAAACGGAAGATCAATATAACATGTGTCCAAGAGACTAGATGGGGGGTACAAAGGCTTAGGATGTTAATGGGTATAAACTTTGGTATTCGAGGGGTGTTGGAGGCAAGAACAGGATAGGTATTTTAGTTGATAGGGATCTCAGGGAGTTAGTGGTGGATGTTAGGATTGTGAATGATAGGTTGTTGATTATTAAGATAGTGGTTAATAGGTTCACTTTTAACGTGATTAGTGCTTACACGCCTCAATCGTGACTGATCAAGGAGGTCAAAAGGCACTTCTAGGAGGATTTGGATGATGTTGTGCGTGGTATCCCGCAGTCCGAGAAGATTTTCATAGGGGGTGACTTTAATGGTCATGTTGGGAGACAACTAGGGGTTATGACGGCGTGCATGGCGGGTTCAATTTCGGGGTTAGGAATGAGGGAGGTACTTCATTGTTGGAGTAAACTAAATATTTTGACTTGGTGCTAGATAATACGGGTTTTAAGAAGAGGGAGGAACACTTGGTCACTTTTCGGAGTAGGGTTGCCAAGACTCAGATCGATTTTCTTCTTCTAAGGAGAGGTGATCAGGGCCTTTTTACGGATTGCAAGGTTATCCCGAGTGAGTGTCTGTCAATGCAACATAGGCTCTTGGTAATGGACTTAGAGGTCAAGGGAGAAAGGAAGAAAAGAGCGGTGTATGGCCAACCCAAGGTCAAGTGGGGAGCCTTGACTAAGGGAAAGGCTCAGGAGTTTGGGGATGGGGGGATGGAGAAGTAGTGGGGACGCGAGTAGTATGTGGACCACAACAACGAACTACATTAGGTTTCTAAGGAGGTGTTAAGGGTCTCGAAGGGTTATTTGGGTGGCCACAAAGGGGACTGGTGGTGGAATGGAAAGGTCCAAGAAAAAGTAGAAGCTAAGAAAGCGGCGTGTTTTAAGCTAGTGGGGAGGACGGACGAGGAAGAGCGGAAGTCGTATAGGGAGTGTTATAAGAAGGCAAGGAGAGAGGCGAAGCTCCCTATCACGATGGCTAATACTGCAGCTTTTGAAAGATAGTATGAGGATCTTGGGGGCAAAGGAGGGGATAGGAAGTTGTACAAGTTAGCCAGTATTAGGAAGCGGAAGGATCGGGACCTAGATTGAGTGAGGTGTATAAAAGACGACGATGGTAAGGTATTGGTGGAAGAGGCGTGTATCAGGCATAAATGGAAAGAGTAGTTCCATAGACTCTTAAACGAGGAAGGGGATAAGAATGTCATGCTGGGAGAGCTGGAGAACTTAGGGAGTCAGAGAGATTTTTGGTTTTGTAGGCGTATTAAGTGTGAGGAGGTTGATATGGCAATACGGAAGATGAGCAGGGGTGACGCGACTGGTCCTGACCTGATCCCGGTGGAAATTTTGAAAGTAGTGGGTAAGGTAGGCTTGGAGTGGCTTACTAGCCTGTTTAACGTCATTTTCAAGACAAAGAAGATGCCCCAAGATTGGAGGTGGAATTTGATGATTCCGTGGTACAAAAACAAAGATGATATACAGAACTACAACAACTATAAGGGTATCAAGCTGCTGAGTCACTCTATGAAGGTTTGGGAGAGGGTGGTGGAGCAGAGAGTGAGTACATGTGTATCTATCTCTGAGAACCAGTTCGGATTTATGCCGGGATGGTCAACTACAAAAGCCATTCACCTTGTGAGACGATTAGTGGAGCAGTATAGGGAGAGGAAAAGGGACTTGCACATGGTTTTCATTCACCTTGAGAAGGCCTGTGACAAAGTCCTGAGGGAGGTGCTATGGATATGTTTGGAGGTTAGCGGAGTACCGATAGCATACATCAGGGTGATTAAGGACATGTATGAATGTGCTAAGACTCGGTGAGGACTGCGGGAGGAGACTCATAACACTTTCTTGTGGAGATGGGGTTGCATCAGGGATCACGCTTAGCCCCTTTTGGTTTTCCCTAGTGTTGGATGTGCTGACACGACACATACAAGGGAGGGTGACATTGTATATGTTATTTGCTGATGACATAGTTCTGATTGACTAGACACGAGGGGGTGTTAATGCTAGGTTAGAAGTTTGGAGACAGACGCTAGAATCCAAAGGTTTCAATTTGAGTAGGTCAAAAACTGAATACTTGGAGTACAAGTTCAGTAATGAGAGGCATGAAGAAGAAGTGGAAGTAAAGATTGATACCCAAGTCATTCCCACAAGAGATAGTTTCAAGTATCTTAGGTCTATATCCAAGGCAACAGAGAGATTGACGAGGATGTCACCCACCGCATTAGAGAGGGCTGGATGAGATGGAGGCTAGCTTGGGGATTTTATGCTATAAGAATGTTCCGCCTAGACTTAAGGGAAAATTCTATAGGGTGGTGGTTAGACCGGCTATGTTGTATGGAGCTGAGTGTTGGTCCGTCAAGAAGTCCCATGTCCAGAAGATGAGCATAGTTGAAATGAGGATGTTGAGATGGATGTGTGGACATACCAGGAAAGACAAGATCAGGAATGAAGTTATTAGGGACAAGGTGCGAGTGGCATCTGTGGAAACCAAGTTGCGGGAATCGAGGCTGCGATGGTTTGGGCATGTGAGAAGGAGAGACATAGATTCCCTGGTCAGGAGGTGTGAGAGGTTGACCATGGCGGGTTTGAGGAAGGGCAGGGGTATGCCAAATAAGTATTGGGGAGAGGTGATTAGGCAGTACATGTCGGTGCTTCACCTAACCGAGGACATGAGTAGCGATAGGAAGGTGTGGAGGTCGAAGACGTGAGTTGACAGCTAGTTGTGAGTTTCTCTTAGGTTTACTAGTAGTACTAGTAATCTTCTTGTTGTTGGTGGAAAGTTACTTCCTTTTAGTTTGTTTTTATATCTGGTACTTAGCAACCACGTCCATTGTTTTTGAAAATTGGTACTGGAAATTGATGCTCCCTGATTGTTACTATTTGATGCTACTCTTTCTCCCTTTTATTGGAAATTGTTGCTCCTTGATTGTTACTATATGATGCTAATTTTTCTCTTCTTTTCCTTATTGTCTTTTGTCTCCCTCGTCTTTCTTTCTGCCCCTCTTTCTTATTCTTCTTCTTCTTCTTCCCTTTCTTATTTTCCACCTTATCTTGAGTCGAGCATCTATCAAAAACAACTTCTCTACCTCTCTAGGTAGGGGCAAGGTCTGCGATACATACTACCCTCCCCTGACGCCACTTGTGGGATTATACTGGGTAGGTTGTTGTTGTTGAATCTATTTTAATTTATGTGACACTTTTCTCTCCTCGAAAGTCAAATTGACTAATTTTTTAAACTAAATTCATTAGATCAACTAAAAATTTGAAAAATAATATTTAAATATTCAAAACTATATTCAAAACAATTCTTCCATGTCAATATGATGAAAATACATTTAATATGTTGGTAAAAAATTCACTTAGTTTGAATTACAAAAAGCGGAAAGTGTCATATAATTGAGATAGAGGAAAGACGTAATATAAAAGGGGTTTTTAGAAAAAACACCCATAAATAATTCTTCAATAAATGAAAGAAGTCTGTAATATAGTAGGGAATAAGTAATGTAATTATCTTACCTTGATCAAAGTAACTCTCTATTATCTATTGGTTTCTGGAACCAGGCCAAAGGTAGAAGGTGGAACTGTTGTCGCTTGTTTCCCTATGTAACAAGGAACACGAGAGAAATATAAAGATTTGTCTCAACTCCTTTCTGAGAATAAAGAATAAGACAGTATGAGTCACCTTTCATGTTCAGGTTCTGGTTTAGGCTTGTTGGCATCTTCAGCACTGCATATATTATTTAGAGAATTGTTTCTCATAAGGCAAATTATGAAAACTGTTTCTAAAAGTAAGGTAATAATAGTAATTATAAATTTGTTTTGATCATATAACCTTTTTCTATCCATCTCGTATTCGTACAACCTGTTGCAAAAAAAAATTACAAGATTACTGATCAGTACGAATGTGACGACCAGCCAATCGTCTCGAGAGTCATAGCCCTCTTTTCCCATTTCCTACTTCTATTATATTCTACTATTTCTATATGACTTACCGGGTTAGTTGGTTCGGGTCCGGAGTGATGTCAGAGGGAACTGAGACACTTAGTCTCTTAATAGGAAGCTTAAGTTGGAAAAGTCAACCGGATGTCGACTTATGTGTAAACAACCTCAGATTTGAATTTTGATGGTTCGGTTAGCTCCGTTAGGTGATTTTGGACTTAGAAGCGCGTCCGAACTGGGATTTGGAGGTCCGTAGTAGAATAAGGCTTGAATTGGCGAAAGTTGGAATTTTGGCGAATTTGACCGGCGGTGGAAATTTTGATATCGCAGTCGGAATTGATTTTCGAGAATTGGAGTAGGTTCGTGGTGTCATTTATGACTTTTGCGTAAAATTTAAGGTCAATCAGATGTAGTTTGATAGGTTTCGGCGTCATTTGTGGAATTTGGAAGTTTAGAAGTTCTCTAGGCTTGAATCCGGGTGTAATCCGTATTTTGATGTTGTTTTGGGTGATTCGAGGGTTTGATTAAGTTCATAATGGGTTATATTACTTGTTGGTATGTTTGGTGTAGGTCCCGGGGTCCTCGAATTGATTTCGGGTGGTTATCAGACTTGGTTTCTAGTTGGTGAAGTTGCTGAAATTGGCTTGTTGCTGGTGTAATCGCACCTGCGAAGGGTCAAGCCGCAAGTGCAGCAGGATGGGTGTAGATGCGGGAAAGGCCAGGATGGGCAGGAGGCGTAGGTGAGAGAAAAGAAGCGCATCTGCGAGCCCGCATATTCGAGGATGGGCTGCAGATGCGAAAAAAGGGAATTTGGACATTTCCGCAAAAGCGGACGAAGGGCCACAGAAGCGACTCCGCAGGTGCGAGCCCAGTGGTTAAATGAATTCCGCAGGTGCGGATATTTGGCGCAGGAGTGACTATGTAGGTGCAAAAGGCCTGGGCAGAACATATAAATACGGGACTTCGAGATTTTTCACCATTTTCAATATTTGGAACTCAAAATTTTAGAGGATTTTGAGGAGTATTTTGAAGTGATTACTGAGGTAAGCTCCTTGTGTCTATTTATCTTCGATAATGATGTTTCCCCACTTATTTTGCAACTAATTAGTGAGATTTTGAAATGAAATTTGGGGGTTTAGGGCTGGAGAATTTGAGAGTGAATTTTGGAGATTTGGATGACCAAATGGTGTCGGATTTTATTAAATTTAGTATGGTTAGACTCATGAGTGGATGTGCTTTCGGGTTTTGTGACTTTTGTCGGATTTCGAGACATGGGCTCGGAGGGCTAGGTTGAGCCTATTTCGGATTTTGTTTTAGAATTTCATGTTTTTCTTATGGAACTGATTTCGTTAGCCTATATTAATTATGTCGTACTGCTTGTGGCTAGATTCAGGGCATTTGAAGATTGATTCGAGGGGCAAAGGTATTTCGGAGTAGGATTTTGCGTAGTTTGAGGTACGTAAAAATCTTAAATCTGGTCCTGAGGGTATGTAACCCCGGAATTTGGTATGATGTGATTATTTGGAGGTGACGCACATGCTAGGTGACGGGCGTGTGGGCGTTCAATGTGGAGGATTGTGACTTGGTCCGTCCCATGAGACTATAAAGTTGAATACCATATTGTTGATTACATGTTTCCTTTGTCTTCTAGAAAATTTGACTGCCATTCATGTTAGAAACCATGCGTAGGCCATATGATATCATTGTTGGGACCTGCAGCGGTCGTCTACTTGTTTAATTGACTATTAATTGTTGTCTTGTACTCAGTCACAGTCTTACTTGTCTGTCATATCTCCGCCCCCTCTTGTTTCTTGTTAATACTTGCTATTATCTCTGTTTGGGATGAATTGTATGAGAGCTCGAGAGGCTGGAGAGGTTAGTGACTGAGATAGGGCCCGAGATATGAGCTATGAGCTATGTGAGAGTATATGGATTGGGTTGCACGCCGCATCGAGCTCGAGGGTTGAATGTATACGGATCCGGTTGCAATCCGCAACGAGCCTTGTTGCTATTCATAGATTGTGGATCAGGTTGCACGCCGTAACGATCCATATGGCTACTTATATAATTGGATCGGATTGCACGTGCACAACGATATAGCGCTTGGGATGAAGGATCCCCTCTAGGGTATGTACACCCCTCATTGAGCGCATGTACCTTTTGAGAGTGTGTATTGATGGATGAGAGCCGAGTATTTAGTTATAGAGAGCTTGAGTAAATGTTACCCCTGAGAGGTTGCATTTGTCTTCCTTTGTTGCTTCACTTAGATGATATATGTTACTGTTCTGAATTTTTGGGAAATATTATATCTGGTACACCTGAACTTAGTAAATATGCAATTGATTTGATTTATATTGACGTAATTTACTTATGTCTACTTTCATTGTTGAAATTACTGAAATAAACTGTATTTGTATAGCTCGTCACTTCTTCTCAGTTCCTTATTTATTTTTGTTACTTACTAAGTTGGTTGTACTCACGCTACACCCTGCACTTCATATGCAGATCCAGGCGTATCCGGTCATGGAGGGCGTTAACCTCGTGCGTGGTCGAGTATAAAATATCTATGAGGTAGCTGTTGGTGTTCGGAATCGCTGTCTGTTGTTCTTTGGTATCTTTCTCTTATGTATTGACATTTAGACACAGACTTTTGTAGACACTATTTCTTAGACTAGTTGTGTAGATGCTCATGACTTGGTCACACCCTGATGTTTGGGGCTATCTTTCCTCATTGTATTTTGAGTTTAGCTCCTATTTCTTTTTTATGAAAAACACTGTTATGAAAAATCTTTTAGGTTTATATTTTGTAAAATAATTGAAGTATTTTGAAAATCGGCTTGCCTAGTATCATCGATAGGCACCATCACGACAGGTTAGAGTTTTGGGTCGTGACAATTTGGTATCAGAGCCTAGGTTACATAGGTCTCACGAGTCATGAGTAGGTTTAGTAAAGTCTTGCGGATCGTACAGAAACGGCTGTACTTATCTTGGAGAGGCTGCCGAACCCTTAGGAAATTTCACATTAGTGAATTTTTGTCGTGCGAATCGTTTGATTCTGGTAACTAAAATTTTATTGTTCTATTCTCTCAGATATGGTGAGGATGCGTAATATGGGGCAGGATGGACACCCACCAGTACCACCAGTCAGGGCTGCGAGAGGCTGAGGTCGCGGTAGGGGCAGAGGTGTAGCTCGCACAACAGCTAGGGGAGCACCTGCAGATCCATCAGTTGCCCCAGTTGAGGAGCAGGCTCCAGTTGTGGATGAGCCTGTGGGACTAGCTCAAGCACCACCTGTACCCACTGTGATTCCAGGCCTTCAGGAGGCCTTAGCTCATATTTTGAGCGTGTGCACCAGTCTTGCTCTGGCGGTCTCTGTTCCGACCATAGCAGCCACTTCTCAGGCCAGAGGAGGTACTCAAACTCCTGCCGCCCGCACACCAGAGCAGGTGGTACAGGGACTCCAGACACCGGGGGCACCACCATCCCAGCCGGTTGCAGCTGATCAGTATGTGGTTCCTGTCATGCCCGATGATGAGCAGCGTCGATTGGAGAGGTTTGGGAGACTGCAGCCTGCATATTTAAGTGGTACAGAGGGAGGGGATGCACAAGGCTTCTTGGACAGGTTTAAGAGGATACTCTGTACAACAGGCATTCTAGAGATTAGTGGGGTCTCGTTCACTACTTTTTAGTTGGTGGGAGGCTTACGAGAGGCATAGGTCGGTCGGTGCAGCACCCCTTACCTGGCAGCAGTTCTCCGATCTTTTTCTGGATAAGTTCGTGCCCCAATCACGCAGAGAGGAGCTGCACAGGTATTTTGAGCAGCTTCGTCAGGGTGATATGTCCATGATGCAGTATGAGATGCGATTCTCGGAGTTGGCCCGTCATGCTATCTGGTTGGTTCCCACAGACAGAGAGCGGATCAGAAGGTTCCTAGATGGCCTCACTTTTCAGCTGCGATTGCTTATGACTAGAGAGAGAGTGTCTGGTGCTACTTTTGATGAGGTTGTCGACATTGCTCGTCAGATTGAGATGGTTTTCGTCCAGGAGCGGGTTGAGAGGGAGGCCAAGAGGCCTCGTGGGTAGGGTAGATTTAGCGGTGTTCCTTCTGGGGGTCATATCCACCATGGTAGGGGTCGTCCTTTCAGACATGCTTAGACGACTCGCCCAGTTCACTGGGGTGCATCATCTGGCCATGGTTCACACAGTTATCAGCAGGGCCATTCATCTCTTAGTTCCCTCCCAGCTCAGACTTCATCCCGTGCTCCATTGGGTCAGGGTTCGTCTATGCATGGTCCTTCTACCAGTTATGCCGGTGCTCGGGGATACCTTCAGTCCCCAGCACCAGTATCGAGGAGTTTCTATGAGTATGGAGAGTTTGGTCACATGAGGAGACAGTGTCCCCGCCTAGTGGGAGGTCCAGCTCAGCAAAAGAGCTACTCTATGACATCATCACCAGTTTCTATACCACTCACTCAGCCAGCTCGGGGTTGAGCTCAGTCAGTTAGGGGTAAACCTATTAATCGGGTCGGGCTGACCCATTTACAATCCGATTTAGCCCGTTACTGTAGCAAAATTAGGCGGGATGGGACGAGTTGGGCGGGGAGCGGGTTTTACACGACCACATTTTGGATAACGGTACATCGGACCCACTACAGCCTGTAACGGGATTTTAACGCGCTACAGCCGGGTTCAGCCCGATAACGTTTTAAAATTTTTTTTTTATAATTTTTTGACCGTTGCCAACAGTCAAATTCAAAAATGATTGTTGGCCAACGACCATTTTTTGCAAAAACAGCCATTTCGGCCTACCCCCTTAAGAAAGTAGCCTCCCACCCCTGATATTTGATAAATATTAATTTTAACCTTTTAAAATCTATAAATATCCCCCCTTCTTCTTTATTATTCCTCATAATTCATTCTCTTACTACTCTATTTCTATCTTAATTCTCTCTTGATATTATTGATTTTTGCTCTTAAATTCTCAATTACTAATTATTTCAAGTTTCATCAAATATTTAGTTTAGCCATTTAAATTATTATTATCAAGTATTCTAATTCAAGTAAAGTGTAGTATCAAGTACTATCAAATATCAAGTATCGGTCTATAAATTGAAGTTTGATTTTCTATATCAAAATTAGTGCGGCATCTGGAATCCCGATACACTCGTTCCAACTCTTTCTCTTCTTTGGTGTACACTTATTTTGTTATTTAGAATTATTAATTTAATTTTGGAATTTAATTTACATAATGGATCTACTTAGAGCAGCCAAAAAAGCGTGCACTAGTAGAGGTGGTAGTAAGAAAACTTCTAAAAGATCAAGAGGTGGTATTGGTTCTTCTAGTAGCTTTACACATATTTCTGAAAGTTCACCCGGAAATTTAAATGTAGATTATGAGAGACTTCAAGAAAATTATGGTATAGATGATGATTTAGATGATAATTTAGATGATATTCAATCACCCAATAATCTTGAAACACCACCAGCTACACCTGGTAATGCTAGTCAAACTCAAAATATTAAGGGTGGAACAAGTAAGCCTTCCCTCCCATATTAATGTAATGACCTGACCGGTTGTTTTGTGTTCTAGGAACCCGTGCCCCTAAATGAGACTTCTCGTAGTTGCTTTTACTGATTTATGACTTACGGGGACGGGTGGTTCGAGGTTTGGAGGAGTTTGGAGTAGTATAGGAACACTTAGTTCCCAAAGTTGGCCTTAAAGGCCAAGTTTGACTTAAGTCAACATTTTCAGTAAATGACCCCGGAATCGAGATCCGAAGATTCCAGTAGGTTCGTATGATGATTTCGGACTTGGGCGTGTGTTCGGAATAGGTTTTGGATGACCCTGAAGTATTTCGACACCAAGTAGTGAAATAAGAATTTCCTTAAGTTCAAATTGAGGTTTGGAACGTGTTTTTGTGTTATCAAGGTCTAAACGGAATTTCGGGACTGGGAATAGTTCTGTTATGTCATTTATGACTTGCTTGCAAAATTTGATGTCATTCCGAGTAGTATAGATAGGTTCGGCGTATTGTTGGCGGATTCAAATAACTTGAAGTTCTTAAGTTTGATCCAATAGGTTTTGGGGTATGATTTTTAGATTTAGCGCTTTTTCGGACGTTCTGAAGGCTCGAGCGAGTCCTTATTATGATTTAGGACTTGTTGGATTTGGACAGGGTCACGAGTGGGCCCAGATGCCATTCGGGCATCGAGCGAGGCAAAAACCAGCCAAAAATGACTGCTGGTGAACCAGACCTGGTGCGACCGCACCTGCGGAGGTCATGTCGCAGGTGCGAGACCGCTCCTGCGGTTCCAGTCTCACAGGTGCGACTCCAGAGGGAGTTGCCAATTTCCGCAGGTGCGGACCCCTTTCTGCAGAAGCAGAGCCACAGGTGCGGACTATGCTCCGCAGGTGCGAAACCAGGCCCCTTTCCCCTTCTTCGCAGGTGCAAGATTTTTCTCGCAGATGCGAGATCGCAAGTGCGGTCCTCGAGCCACAGGTGCGAAAAGCCTGTAGGCAGTACACTTCGTTTTGAACTCGGGACTTAGCCATTTTTGAACACTTTCTTCATTCTTGGGCGATTTTGAGAGCATGCAAGGAGGGTATTCGACCTAGCTACTGCAAGGTAAGTAATTCCTACAACAAACTTAGCTTAATACTTGAATTCCTAGGTAGATTAACACCTTAAATTAGTAGAAATCATGGGTTTAGAGTAAAACCTAGGTTTTTGACAAAAATAAAAAATTTCCAAGAAATGTGTTATGGAATCGTACAAAAACCATATAATATTGATCCTTAGGCTATGGGTAAGTATTTCCTCCGGAAATTTCTGGAATCCGAGCATGTGGGCCCGGGGTGTATTTTGGGATTTTGCAATTTAGGTTGGAATAATCATTTAAATAGGGAAACTTCGTACTTTTGAGTATAGATTGATTTATTTATGCAATATTTGACTAGTTTCGAGTCCTTAGGCGACGAATTTGGAATTTAGGGCGCGTTTTTGACCCGGAAAGTAGGCTTGACACGAGGTAAGTCTCCTTTCTAACCTCGTAAGAGGGAATTGTCCCCATAGGCGAATATGAATAACTGCATGTCTTTATTTGTGGGGGATACGCACGCACGAAATGATGAGAGTCCGTGCGTAGATACTATTATGTCGTGTCGGGGAGTTTAGGATTCACAAGCATACTTTATGTGCCGTAACTATAACCTTAAATGTTAATTTATGTTTCCTAATATCATTGAATTATTAAGTGAACATCTAGGAGGTTACATTCTGAAATTTATATTATTGAAACCTTCTCTGTAAGTATATTCTCTACTGAATTTTCTTGATTCCTGTTAATTATGTGTATATATACGGGAACCGGCATCGCATGTATGATTCGCGAGCGGGGTAGCCCTACTATTATGTCAACAGCGTTGCATGTTCGATTCGTGAGAGGTGTAATAGATGCATCTATGGTTCGAGCCATTCAACCCTTCGGCAGTGCACATTTATTTTCGCGTTGTGTCAGTCGTACGTTCACGACATGTTATGTGTTTGTTAGATGTTGGGTGTTATGTGATTATGTATCTGCTAGATACCATGAGAAATGAAAACTAGGTAAATTGTATGGTAGAAAAATTGACACGTACAGGTAATGGTAAAGGATATTTGATGTTCATGTCTTCATTATTATTCATGAATTGTCATTCATTCTTAAGTTTACACTTAAAACATATTATTCTGACCCTAGTAAGTGTCACGTCGATCTCTCGTCACTACTTCTTCGAGATTAGGCGGGATACTTACTGGGTACACATTGTTTATGTACTCATTCTACACTCTGTACTTAATTGTACAGGTTCTGAGGCGGGTGCATCTGGGTATCAGCCGGAATTTGTCCTTGATACATTTACCTGGTCTAGACTCCACGGTGAGCTGCTTCTCTTGGCAACTCCCAACAGCACTTTGGAGCGATCCTTTTCTCCATTTCTGTCTATACTTACTGAGACAGTAGAACATACTTCTTATACTTTTGGTATTATTCTATTAGTTGCCTATAGACTTGTGACACTAGTTCCTGGCATACACGCTAGTAGACTTTATTTTGGAATGTAAATCGTAAATTACAATGTCATGATTTTTTCTTTTTTGTATAAAATTTTCTAAGTTATCTGTTTCTACTTAATGTCCCAAAGACTAAGTTAAGCAAGTGTGGAAAAATGTTTTATTTTTGGTAAACTACATGGAACTCACTAGTGTAAAATGGTTGGCTTGCCTGACTGCGGTGTTGGGTGTCATCACGACCTGGGTTGGGATTCGGATCGTGACAACATGGTATCAGAGCTCTAGGTTCACGTAGGTCTCACGAGTTACAGGCAATCCCAATAGAGTTTTGCGGATCGGTATAGAGACGTCTGTATTTATCTTCGGGAGGCTATAGAGTGTTAGGAAATTTCTCTTTATTCATCTTCTATCATGAAATTGATGGTATACTAAATATCACTCTTCTATTCTCTCACATATGGTGACGACGCGCGCAACCGACGTTCCAGACCCGGGTGGGGCTGCTACCCCGGTCATCCAAGGCCGTGGTAGAGGTCGGGGGAGGGTACCAACCTGAGGTAGGGGACGAGGACGTCCCAGGACTGTATCAGTTATACGCCCAGCGGATCCAGTAGGGATCCCATCACTGAGGAGCAGGGCGAGGTTCCCGCAACAGATCCTTCCCCTTTGGACTTTATGACAGCTCCAGGATTTCAGGAGGTCATGGGCCGTATGATGAGGTTCATGGACACCATGACGCAGGCTGGTTTATTTCCAGCCGATTCGGCCACATCTCAGGCGGGAGGGGGATCACAGACCCCTACTGCACAGGTCGCCGGTCATGCAACAGCAGTATATCAGACCCCGTGTACACTGCCCGTGGGCGGAGTTCAACCAGTAGCAGCGGGAACACCTGAGCCCAGACCAACTGCGGACGATGATCTGCAGAAGTTATTAGACAGGTGGACCAGACTGAACCTCCTGTCTTCGGTTGTGTGCGTCATGAGGATGCCCAGGAATTTATTGATAGGTGCAGGGACAGACTTCACAACATAAGGATACTGGAGTCCCATGGAGTTGACTTCACTACTTTTCATCTAGAGGGCAAGGCCCGCAGATGGTGGCAGTCCTACATTCTTGGCAGACCGGCATATTCTCCTCCCCTCACTTGGGAGCAATTCACTCAGTTATTCCTGGATAGATATATTCCACGCTCTGAGAGGGAAGAGTTGCGATATCAGTTTGAGCAACTGAAGCAGGGTCAGATGTCAGTCACTAACTACGAGGCTAGGTTTTCTGAGCTGTCTCGTCATGCACTCATGATACTTCCTACTGACGCAAAGAGAGTGTAGAGATTTGTAGTTGGGTTACACTCAGGCATTAGGACCAACATGGACCGAGAGGTGGAGATGGGGACTCCTTATCAACTTGTGGTGGATATTGCTCGTTGGATTGAGGGTTATCAGTCGAGGAGCAGAGAGCAGGGGCGGCAGGATAAGAGAGCTAGATTTTCTGGAGATTTTAGAGGTGCTCCAGCCAGGGGCAGATGTTAGTTTGGTAGGGCCAGCCCAGTAGGCCCCCATATTCAGCACCCCACCACCTCCTTGAGGTGTTCCCACGAGGCCTTATTTCAGCACTATGCCGGAGAGTTCTTATCGCCCACCAGCCATTCAGGGTTCCTCCGGTGGGTATTCTGGTCATCAGGGGTATACCAGCCCTTATTTTAGTGCCATGCCAGAGAGTTCATATCGTCCTCTAACTATTCAGGGTCCTTTTGGGTAGCAGGCTATGGTTCCGAGAGGTTGTTATGAGTGCGGGGATCCATTCCATATCAAGAGGACTTGTCCCAGGCTTCGGGGCAAGGCCGTGCAGCAGAGTCATCGGCCTATGATTACAGCACCGGCAGTTTGGCCACCCAGAGGTGGAACACAGGTTGGTATAGGTCGTCCTAGAGGTGGAGGCCTGCCAGTTCCTATTCATTCTGGTGGAGGCCAGTCGTCTGGCGCTCCAGCCAGATTCTATGCTATTCCGGCCAGATCAGATGCAGTGGCCTCAAACGTCGTGATCACATGTATTATTTCAGTTTGTGGTAGAGATGCATCGGTATTATTTGATCCATGGTCCACTTATTCATATGTATCATCCTTATTTGCTAATTCCTTGGATATTCCTCGTGAGTCCTTGGGTACTCCTGTTTATGTGCCACTCCTGTGGGTGATTTTGTGGTTGTGGACCGTATTTATCATTCCTGTGTGGTTACATTCTGTGGGTTCGAGTCCAGAGCAGACCTCGTGTTGCTTGATATAATTGATTTTGAGGTTATCCTAGGCATGGTTTGGCTGTCTCCCTATCATGCCATTCTAGATTGCCATGCCAATACTGTTGCTCTAGCCATGCCCGAGTTTCCGAGATTGGAGTGGAGAGGTTCCTCAGTTAGTGCCGCTAGTCGGGTTATTTCCTTCCCGAAGGCTCGACATATGGTCGAGAAGGGTTGTTTGGCTTATCTTGCTTGTGTGTGGGACACCATTGCCGAGTCTCCGATGATTGATTCAGTGCCAGTACTTCGAGAGTTTGATGATGTATTCCCTTCAGACCTTCCAGGCATGCCACCGATCGTGACATTGATTTTTGCATTGACTTATCTCCAGGCACTCAGCCCATATCTATTCCCCCATACCGTATGGCTCCGAAGGAATTGAAGGAACAACTTGGAGTATTTAGATAAGGGGTTTATCAGAACGAGCGTATCGCCTTGGGGTGCTCCAGTGTTATTTGTGAAGAAGAAGGATGGGACTATGCGGATGTGTATTGACTACCGTCTGTTGAACAAGGTTACCATCAAGAACAAGTACCCGTTGTCGCGTATCAATGATTTTTTTTACCAGTTGCAGGGTGCTCGGGATTTTTCTAAGATTGACTTGAGATCGGGGTACCATCAGCTGAAGATTCAGGACTCGGATGTTCTGAAGACTACCTTTCGTACGATATATGATCATTACGAGTTCCTAGTGATATCCTTTGGCTTGACTAATGCCCCAGCAGCATTTATGGACTTGATGAACAGAGTGTTCAGGCCTTATATTGATTCTTTTGTCATTATCTTCATTTATGACATTCTGATTTACTCACATAGCCTGGGGGAGCACGAGCAACATCTTAGAGTTGTGCTCCAGACCTTGCGAGAACAGAAGTTGTATGCTAAGTTCTCCAAGTGGGAGTTTTGGTTGGATTCTATGTCATTCTTGGGGCATGTGGTATCCGAAGAAGGTATCAAGTTTGATCCTAAGAAGATTGAGGCAATTTAGTGTTGGCTACGCCCTACTTCAGTTATAGAGATCAGAAGCTTCTTGGGTCTAGCGGGTTATTATCGCCGATTTATGGAGGGTTTTTCATCCATTGCAGCTCCTCGGACTAGATTGATCTAGAAGAATGCCCCATTTTAATGGTCCGACGAGTGTGAGGCGAGCTTTCAGAAACTCAAGACAACATTGACCTCAGCATCAGTTCTAGTGTTGACTTCTGGCTCTGGGATATATACGGTTTATTGTGACACTTCACGCGTTGGTTTGGGTTGTGTGTTGATGCAGGAGGGGCGAGTTATTGCATATGCTTCACGGCAGATGAAATTCATGAGAAGAATTACCCTGTGCACGATCTGGAGTTGGCGGCGATGGTTCATGCTCTTAAGATTTGGAGGCATTACTTGTATGGGGTGCCTTGTGAGGTTTATACAGATCACCGCAGTCTGCAGCACTTGTTCAAATAGAGGAATCTCAATTTGAGGCAGCGTAGGTGGCCTGAGTTGCTGAAGGATTATGACATCACCATTCTTTATCATCCGGGCAAGGAGAACGTGCTAGCGGATGCCTTAAGCATGAAGGCAGAGAGTATGGGTAGTTTGGATTTTATTTCAGTAGAGGAGAGACCTCTAGCTTTGGACATTTAGTCCTTGGCTTATCGCCTGGTGAGGTTGGACCTTTCCGAGCCCAGCCGGGTTCTTGCATGTGTGTGGCCCAGTCTTCATTATTGGGGGAGATCAAGACTCGACAGTATGATGATCCGCACTTGCTGGCTCTCCGGGATACAGTAGTACAAGGTGGTTCCAAAGAGGTTTCTATTGGCGAGGATGGTGTTCTGAGAATTCAGGGTCACTTATATGTCCCCCAATGTTGATGGTCTGAGGGAGAGGATTCTAGAGGAGGCTCATAGTTCACAGTATTCTATTCATCCTGGTGCTACGAAGATGTATCGCGACTTGAGGCAGTATTTCTGGTGGAGACGAATGAAGAAAGACATAGTGGAGTATGTAGCTAGGTGTTTAAATTGCCAGCAGGTTAAGTATGAGCACTAGAGGCCAGGAGGCCTACTTCAGCAGATGCCTATACCTGAGTGAAAATGGGAGAGCATCACTATGGACTTCGTAGTTGGATTGACTCGGACCTTGCGGAAGGTTGATGCAGTTTGGGTTATTGTGGACAGGTTGACCAAGTCGGCACATTTCATTCCAATAGCTACTACTTATACTTCTGAGAGGTTGGCCCAGATCTACATTAGGTATATAGTTCGGTTGTACGGTGTGCATGTGTCCATTATATTAGATCGAGGTCCTCAGTTCACCTTGCATTTCTGGAGAGCCGTACAGAGTGAGTTAGGCACCCGGGTAGAGCTCAGCACAGCATTCCACCCTCAGACCGATGGGCAGTCGGAAAGGACAGTTCAGATATTGGAGGACATGCTCAGAGCATGTGTGATTGACTTTAGAGGGAAGTGGGACCAGTTCTTGGCTTTGGCCGAGTTTGCTTATAATAATAGTTATCAGCCCAACATTGGGATGGCTCCATTTGAGGCCTTGTATGGTCGGCGATGTCGTTCTCCCATCGGGTGGTTTGAGCCTGGCGAGGCTAAGCTATATGGCACCGATCTGGTGAAGGATGCTTTGGAGAAGGTGAAGTTGATTCAGGAGAGACTTCGCACAGCTCAGTCCAGACATAAGAGTTACGCGGATCAGAAGGCGCGTAATGTATTATTTATGGAGGGCGAGAAGTTTCTACTAAAGGTCTCACCGATGAAGGGTATTATGAGGTTTTGGAAGAAGCGCAAGCTGAGCCCGAGGTTTATAGGCCCATTTGAGGTGTTGGAGACGAGTTGGGGAGGTTGCTTATAAGCTTGCTTTACCTCCCAGTTTATCAGGGGTTCATCCGGTCTTTCATGTGTCCATGCTCCGGAGGTATCACGCCAACTTCTCTTACGTGGTAGATTTCAGTTCCATTCAGCTAGATGAGAGGTTGGGTTATGAGGAGGAGCCAGTTGCTATCATGGACAGGCAGGATCGCCAGTTGAGGTCCAAGAGGGTTTCCGCCGTAAAGGTCCAGTGGAGGGGCCAACCAGTCGAGGAGTCGACTTGGGGGTCCGAGGATGACATGTGGAGCAGGTATCCGCACTTATTCAGGTATGATTCTAGACCCGTTCGAGGACGAATATTTGTTTAAGAGGTGGAGAATGTAACGACCCGACGGGTCCTTTTGTGTTCTAGGACCCCGAGCCCCTAATTGAGACTTCCTGTAGTTGCTTTTACTGATTTATGACTTGCGGGGATGGGTGGTTCGAGGTTTGGAGGAGTTTGGAGTAGTATAGGAACACTTAGTTCCCTAAGTTGGCCTTAAAGGCCAAGTTTGACTTCAGTCAACATTTTCAGTAAATGACTCTGGAATCGAGATTCGAAGATTCCAGTAGGTTCGTATGATGATTTTGAACTTGGGCGTATGTTCGTAACGGGTTTTGGATGACCCAGGAGAATTTCGGCGCCAAGTAGTGAAATAAGAATTTCCTTAAGTTCAAATTGAGGTTTGGAACGTGTTTTTGTGTTATCGAGGTCCAAACAAAATTTCGGGACCGGGAATAGTTCCGTTATGTTATTTATGACTTGCTTGCAAAATTTGGTGTCATTCCGAGTAGTATAGATAGGTTCGGCGTATTGTTAGTGGATTCAAAGAACTTAAAGTTCTTAAGTTTGATTCAATAGGTTTTGGGGTATGATATTTAGATTTAGTGCTATTTCGGACGTTCCGAAGGCTCGAGCGAGTCCGTATTATGATTTAGGACTTGTTGGTATATTTGGACGGGGTCTCGGGTGGTCCCAGATGCCATTCAGGAATTGAGTGAGGAAAAAACCAGCCAAAAATGACTTCTGGTGCGACCACACCTGCAGAGGTCATGTCGCAGGTGCGAGACCGCTCCTGCGGTCCCAGTCTCGCAGGTGCGACTCCTGAGGGAGTTGCCAATTTCCGCAGGTGCGGACCCCTTTCCGCAAAAGCGAAGCCGCAAGTGCGGACTATGCTCCGCAGGTACGGAACCAGGCCCCCTTCCCCTTCTTTGCAGGTGCGAGATTTTTCTCGCATATGCGAGACCGCAGGTGCGGTCCTCGAGCCGCAGGTGCGAAAAGCCTGTAGGCAGTGCACTTTGTTTTAAACTCGGACTTAGCCATTTATGAACATTTCTTCATTCTTGGGCGATTTTGAGAGCATGCAAGGAGGGTATTCGACCAAGCTACTGTAAGGTAAATAATTCCTACTATAAACTTAGCTTAATACTTGAATTCCTAGGTAGATTAACGCCTTAAATTAGTGGAAATCATGGGTTTAGAGTAAAACCTAGGTTTTCGACAAAATTGGGAAATTTCCAAGAAATGTGTTACAGAATCGTACAAAAACCATATAATATTGATCCTTAGGCTATGGGTAAGTGTTTCCTCTGTAAATTTTTGGAATCCGAGCATGTGGGCCCGGGGCTGTATTTTTGGATTTTGCAATTTAGTTTGGAATAATCATTTAAATAGGGAAATTTCGTACTTTTGAGTATAGATTGATTTATTTATGCAATATTTGACTAGTTTCGAGTCCTTGGGCGACGAGTTTGGAGTTTTGGGCGCGTTCTTGACCTGGAAAGTAGGCTTGACACGAGGTAAGTCTCCTTTCTAACCTCGTAAGAGGGAATTGTCCCCATAGGCGAATATGAATCATTGCATGTCTTGATTTGTGGGGGCTACGCACGCACGAAGTGACGAGAGTCCGTGCGTAGCTACTATTATGTCGTGTCGGGGAGTTTAGGATTCACAAGCAGGCTTTATGTGCCGTAACTATAACCTTTAATGTTAATTTAGGTTGCCTAATATCATTGAATTATTAAGTGAACATCTAGGAGGTTACATTCTGAAATTTTTATTATTGAAACCTTTTCTGTAAGTATATTCTCTACTGAATTTTCTTGATTTTCTCTTAATTTATGTGTATATATACGGGAACCCACGTCACATGTATGATTTGCGAGCGGGGTAGCCCTACTATTATGTCAACCACGTCACATGTTCGATTCGTGAGTGGTGTAATAGATGCATCTATGGTTCGAGTCGTTCGACCCTTCGGCAGTGCATATTTATTTTTGCGTTGTGTCAGTCGTACGTTCACGGCATGTTATGTGTTTGTTAAATGTTGGGTGTTTTGCTATTATGTATCTGCTAAATACCTTGAGAAATGAAAACTAGGTAAATTGTATGCTAGAAAACTTGACACGTCAGGTAATTGTAAAGGATATTTGATGTTCATGTCTTCATTATTATTCATGAATTGTCATTCATGCTTAGCTTTACACTTAAAACATATTATTCTGACCCTAGTAAGTGTCACGTCGACCTCTCGTCACTACTTCTTCGAGATTAGGCGGGATACTTATTGGTTACATATTGTTTGTATACTCATGCTACACTCTGTACTTAATTATACAGGTTCTGAGGCGGGTGCATCTGGGTATCAGCCCGGAGTTCGTCCTTGATACATTTACCTGGTCTAGACTCCAAGGTGAGCTGCTTCTCTTGGCGACTCCCAGGAGCACTTTGGAGCTATCCTTTTTTCCATTCCTGTCTATACTTACTCTGAAAGTAGGGCAGACTTCTTATACTTTTGGTATTATTCTATTAGTTGCCTGTAGACTTGTGACACTAGTTCCTGGCATACACGCTAGTAGACTTTATTTTGGAATGTATATCGTAAATTACAATTTCATGATTTTTTCTATTTTTTATAAAATTTTCTAAGTTATCTGTTTCTACTTAATGTCCCAAAGACTAAGTTAAGCAAGTGTGAACAAATGTTTTGTTTTTGGTAAACTACATGGAACTCACTAGTATAAAATGGTTGGCTTGCCTGACTGCGGTGTTGGGCGCCATCGCGACCTGGGTTTGGATTCGGGTCGTGAAAATTAAGAAGAATTGAAGATTAAGAAGTAAGTGTTGGAATATTTTTGACAGACTAGAAGAACGTAAAAATTATGTAAGGTGTAGAAATTGTAAGGAAGTTTATAAACATGAGCCCGGTAACGGAGGGGAACGGGTCAACTTCACAGACATATGGTAGATCTCCACCCTCTTGATTGGGGAGTAGATGAGGAAGATGGGAAACAAAAACTTAATCTGAACCCTGGGGTTTAATGGGTAAATACGATATTAAGAAAGATCGGGAAGAATTAGCTAAAATGACTGTTTTAGGTTGTTTACCTTTTAGTTTTGCTTCTTCACCGTATATTGTTACTTATCTTCAAAGAATTTATAACCCTTTGTTTAAAGGTATTCCTAGAAGTACTTGTAGATCTGATATCTTTAGGATTTTTGGACAATATCAAACATATATAGTTTATTTGTTCGCCAGTCTTTCTTTTAGAGTTTCTCTTACTTCTAATATTGGTCGTGCTGTAAATAGAAATGATTATTTGACTGTTACATGCCATTGGATAGATGATAATTTTTGTATGCAAAAACGTATTATTATTTTTAAATATGATGAAGATCAAAGTCATACTGGTACATTTATAAGTAATACTATCCATGAAGT
>MDKI01040001.1:0-27734 GCA_005239505.1 Nicotiana paniculata | reverse complement strand
AATTATATAATATAATTTACAATAAATTGTCTTAGATAATATAATATAATTACATAAAAAAAAATTAAAAATAGCCAACAGCTATAATTTCAAAAACTAGCCGTTTGGACTTTTTAGTGCAAGTTTGAATATCTCTTTACTATTTTTGTGTTTTAAATTTGAATTACAAGATTTATGTCACAATATTTACAAGAAATTACCTTAGATAAAAAAAATAAAAAAAAAATAACCCGGATCGTTTGGGCCCGTGGGCCCGGCCCACTTAGCCCGGGCCCATGTAGGCTTAGGCCCACAGCAGGCCGGTTCTACCCATTAGGACTATTTGGCCCAGGACCGTTTGGCCCGGGCCCGCCTGAACCAAGCCCGTCTGGACTGGGGCCTGTTTGTCCCAGGCCCGGCCCAGATTACACCATTAGTCGGTGTTCCCCCAAGACATTCAACAATTTTCCTACCTGCACTTCATCCAATAAAGAGGAAACGATTACGGGTAAAGTATCATTAGAGCCAAGGAATTTGCACCTCAAATGTGACGGAAGTGGCTTAAGCTCAAGTTGTGGTGGCTCCAGGATGGAAGGCTTTGCGGGAGGAGTGGCTCTCTTCTCCAAGTCGAGAGAGAGCTTCTTCGGTGCATAAGAGTAGGACTTGCGTCCTTCCAATGCATTCACAGCTTCTACATACCCCTCCATGTCCTCTCCATCAAAATTTACCAAGATTGTCGCCAAGGCCTCACCAAGGCACTCTTCCTCCATCATCATGTCACTAACATCCTAGACCTCATCAACAACATCTATTACCGAGATCCCTTCGTATGCGTTCGGCAACTTTAAACCCTTATTAGCCTGGAAAGTGACTTCCTCATCATTCACTTGGAATTTGATTTCATTTCGTTCTGAATCCATCAAGGCTACTTTTTCACTCTCATCTTGAAGGACCTTACCGCTTCTAGTTGTAATAGTCATGCAATGAGAAGATGAACCGCTCACATTCCCCTTTGGGTTGACGATTGTATCACTTGGAAAAGTATCTTTTAGCTTAGGGTTTTGTTCTCTTGACAAGTCTCACATTTGCATCTCAAGCTTTTGTATAGAGGTGGTATGTGACCCCACGATTTCGGACATGTTCTTCATTGTAGCATCACCTCTCTCTTGATTTTGCAAGATCTTTTCAAGCATCCCTTCTAACTTGGATTCATTTGAAGGACCCTCCTTGTAATAGTGCCCCTTCGGTGGAACATAGGGGTTGGAGCTCCTGTTGGCATAATTGCTATTGTTGTTGTTCCAATTACTTTGACTCGAACCACCTTGGTCATTGCGCCAATTTTGTTGGCCTTGACCTTGCGGGTTTGGCCTCCATTGATTTTGTTGGCGATATCCTCCTTGAGAATTATGAACATAGTTGGCTTCTTCAAACTCTTGATTTCCCGTCGGATGCATGTCTTCCACAACATTTACTTTCTTCGCTTGGCTCTCCGTGAACATCTTTGTCAACACATCAATGTTGGTGGCAAGACCGGCAATCAATTGGTCTCTCTCTTGATTTTCTTTGATCATATTAGTAAGAGAAGGAGTACCATAAGAAATTCCACCACTAGCATCTTCGGAATGCCATGCTTGATTGAGTTTGGCCATTTTATCCAGAATTTGTGTAATCCGGGTGAATGATTTGTCCATGAAAGATCCGTCTGCTGCATTTTTTGCTATGGACTAAGACAATGGATCCAAACCCATGTAGAACTTCTCCATCAGAATGCCATCCGGGAAACCATGGTTCGGTGACCTCACTAAGTACAGCTTGAATCGGTCCCACACTTCATGTAAGTGTTCTCCTAGTATTTGTTTGAAGAAGAAAATTTAATCTCTAAGTTCAGACTTCTTGCTCTGAGGGAACCACTTGGACAAGAAGGCACGGACAAGCTCGAGCCAAGAAGTGATGGATTGAGGAGGTAGATTTTGAATCCACTTTCTCGCTTCTCCAGTCAATGAGTATTTGAATACTTGCAATCTCAAGGCGTCGTCTGTTACATTGTTGTACTTATGCATGGCGCATACACCTAAGAAGTTCCTAAGGTGTTGTGTTGGATCATCATCGGTAGAGTTTCTGAATAATCCTTCCGCTTTAAGCATTAGCATTAACCCATGTTCTACTTTGAATGTAGCAGATTCCACCTATGGAGGAAGGATAGCATTGGTATCATCAAGATATTCCTCAATGTCCGCAAAGGGATTCTCATCTTCCTCACACTCGGCCATTCTCACCTATCACACCAAGCAAAGCAAGCAAAATGTGATGGAATAGAAAAGACATAAAGTAAAGTGCACACTAATTAGTAATTTCAAAACCGTATTCCCCGGCAACATCGCCAAAAATTGATACGCTCAAATTACACCTTAAAATAGTGTAAAGCAATCGATGTCAAATATAGTAACCTAACGAGGTTGGGGTCGAATCCCACAGGGACTAGACGTGAAAAGTTTACTTGAGTAGTGTGAATCTTAACTTAACTTGTATTTCTATTCCGTTAGAGTAACAAAAGTATTGTAGTAGATTGAATTGTAACTTAATATGATTAAAATAGGTTGTAATTAATTTGATTATCTATACCAAGGTTGTGCCCCCTTCAATGAAATGTAATGCTACCGGTGTTAATATGATATATTTCTAATGGAAGGTCCTTTTGATATGCAAATAATTTCTAAATGACTACCCAATATTTTTCAATAGTTGGGTAGTATTTCTCTTTATGATTTTTCCAAATATAAAAGAATTGCAATTAAGAGTAATCAATTCATGCCAAATAAAATACACGCATTCCTAAACGATTCCATTAAACAAGGTTTAATACCTTGAGTCTTTCATATTTACTCCTACCAAACCCTAACTCACTTTTCCAAGTAGAGAAAGAATATAATGGCGCTTGCTAATGTTTGCAACCACTAACAATAAATGAAGAATGAGAAGTAAATAAATATCAACCAACCATTATACATATATTCAATGTTAAACACCCATCGACATTACACATATTTAGGGTCCACAACCTTAGTATTTAAAACTAGCCACACATGCTACATTACAAAAGCAAAGGAATATTAAATGTCATAAATTCTTACAAAAGTGCAAGATTCTTCACTTGAAAACTTTTAAAAGATGAGACTATTCAAAGTTTGGATTGTAGCTCTTTTTCCAGACAAGATGTTGTCGCGCCCCCTTTTTTCCTCGCGGAGATCGGGTTTATGACATTGGTTGGGACAAATATCTCCTTTTGGGAAAAGGGGTTTGCATATTTTGAAGAGTCGCCACCTAACGATTTTAACGGTGCATTAGGGCACCTAAGGGGTTCAGTTATAGCTATGTTACTAATCAGAGATTTGGGTAAGGGCTTGAAATTATCCTAAGGGGAAGGTGTTAGGCACCCCTCAGGATCCACAAGTGTGGTTACCGGCCAAATGCTTTTGTGAATTTGTACAACTAGCAAAGAACAAGTAAAGGCTCAAATAAGAGGGGATTTAAGTCTTAAGCATGTAGATGTTTAGAAAAACAGTAGAGAAGATTGGCTTTTGAAAATGAATTACGAGCTAGCATATAAAGGTATGTTAGGTTTATAATAATATGAATCACATCAATGCAATACCCGGTAATCATTCCTCGAAGAGGGGCTACACGTGGTATTAGCACACCGGTCATCATATCCATATTCTACCCTTCCCACCCTGCAAGGTTATTAAGACGAGTGTTGGTCTCGACCTCTATTGCATGTTGTTACCCGTCCCTTCCTATCAGTCCCGAAGGATTAGGACTCCTATCCTAAAGGAAGTGCTAGGCAGACCCTCAGGTTTTAAAGGTAAAATTCTAAGGCGACAGATAACAAAACAAGTATGACTGCAGATAAAGGAAAGCATAGAAAACAGATAAAGGGTCAGATATTCCTCCACACATATTACACATAAGCAGCATGTCTTATACACAATTACGGTCCATATTAATTCAGGATCCTAAAGCATGGTATCTAGGTGATAACACAAAGACAGATTATTGCATAACTCAGAGATGAAGTCTTAATCAGGCTTGCCTACTGGTTTTAAGCATGCTGACAGTTAAACATGATCACCAAGACAGTTCTGATTTCATCTTTTTTAGGTTAATTACCTAAGGCTTGCCTAAGTGTTGGATAACATGCTACAGTTATTCAGATTTGTTAACGACTCTAGGTTGTTTATAGCTAATAACATGCGATTCTAGGTGTAAAGATGTACAAAGACTAATTACCAGTTGCTGAGAATAGGGGATTGTTCTGTGTTTAGACCAAATGCAGTTAAATAGATATGATCCTATAGCATAATATCTAATGCAGCATGACGCATAATAACTTAAACAGGATTTCTAACTACACATAGAATCATAGCATTATACACAGTTTCAGGAATAGCATAGGTGACAGATTTTAATCGTTGTTTACTTAAAACAGGATCTCTACGTGTATAGCATGATGAGACGTGATTACAACTTATTTATCCTAAGACAGTACTTCTAGTGAAATTTCAGAACATAGACAGAATCACGTAATAGCAGCTTATATTATTGTAACTATTTATCCTATAGGCAGGATTTCTAAGCGTGGAGATGTCGAATACACATAAATCCTAAGTAGCATGATATCTAATGCATGGAATGGTGTACCTAAACATGGCTGCTATTGCGCATAGAGAAAATAAACCTAGAGGCATGGTTTCTACCCTTAATTATACTACATCATGCATATCACCCATCCATTTTCACTATCTGACCCAAGAGTTATTTACGAATAATTATTTACAGGCCATTGAATACGAATTACACAACTGAAATAGAAGGAAAAGAAGTTAACTATAGGGAGCCTACGGAATAGGCTCAAGTCTCTAAGTCCTCAATACCAGGTATTATTTCACAATCTTCTCATAATCCGGGTGTGTCAGAGTTCCCTAAGGATCTCAAGGGCTCTCGGGCAGTGCTCACACCCAGATTTCATAGCCAAAATAGAGTAAGTGCAGTGTGGAATGGCCAGCCTCTGTGTGTCAAAGTTCAGAGGGAACTCAAGGGTCCCAAGGCAATGCTCACATAGAAGGGGCAGAACCTAGACTTCTAAGAGTATATGTGAGAGTGCTTTTTATTTTTAAAATGGATTTAAGTAAGAAAACAGTTTTGAGCAAGGGTAAGTAAGAAAAACAGTTTTGAAAAGGGAAACTTGATTGGAATAAAAGTTCAACATCACACAAGGACCAGGGATAGTCCAACAATCACAAACAGGGGTAATGGGATTTGAGGGACAAATACAGAGCATGTAAGGGAAAACATATAGCAGGCAGAAGCACATATATAGGCATGCATAAGAACATCCTAAGGGTTCAGAGGATCAGGGATACAGTAAAGTACTGGATCATATTAACATATCAACACTAAACCACTAGGACCATGATCACTAATGTACCAATCATAGGTATGAGGATTCACACAAGACACGGAAACATGTTGGTCATTGACAAGTAAAGCATAAACTTAACAGGCAGAGGGGAGTTCAGGATCCTAGATACATGTTGAATAATAAGTAAAAGCAACTTCGAAAAACACTGAATTACAACAGTAATAGAAACATGTTGGTTTGAGAACTGAAATCTGAATTAGAACATACCAGTGAAGTGAAGAAAGCAGTAACACAAACAGGAAGTAGGAGATGCACAATAGTTAGCCTTGGCTTGCAGCCGGCTAACTTAGAATGGTAGTAGCTAGCACAAAAGAGAGCAGAGAGTTTTTTCTTATTTGTGAGAGAGAGAGAGAAAGAGAGAGAGAGAGTTGAACAGATCAATTCATCCTGTTTTAAAAATAAGAGGCCTGGTTATATATAGCTTTGAAAACAGGTAGCAAATAAGGTAAAGTCTGTAGTTAAGCAGTAAATAAAGGAATCAGGATTAATCATCAGAGAATCAAAGTCAGTACTCCCTTCAATTAAGGGGTCAATTTCAAACGGTAATGGACATGTGACAAATAAGGAAAGATACCACATGGCTGACATATAACACATAAGGAAATATTTCAAACTAATACAAGTATAGGGCAGGTAATTAGGCTAGGTACATAACATATTAATTAAGGAATGTCATAAGAATCAGCATAATCAACTACGAAAAATAAGACAGGGAATGATGGAAATCAGCAAGAAACTCTCGAGTGAGGTTCAAATCTCAAGGAATTAGCACCAATTAGGGGAAGTATCACGTATGTCTGGAATACCACACAGGGAAATAATTTCAACATATAGAATAAGTAATTAGTCTAGGTTCAGAAAATCTAATTAAGGAAAGGTCTATAAGAATCGATTAACAGTAGAGTCAATCAAATAAGGCAAGTAAATAACTCATGGGTCGAAATCAGTAATGTATTACCATAGGAGATCAGTGAAGGACACTAATCCCAGGGAATCAGGGACTCGAATAAGGACAACGTCAGCTAAAGGAAGTCAACACGAATCAAATAGATAATGGTCAAGAAATCTGAAACCCTAGTAATCGCAGTAGAGTAAAATCATACAAAATTAGGGATTCACATGAATTACAGAGTAAACATTGATGTAAGCGGGAAAAGCAAGAAAATCAAAGACATCGATGAACATCATAGGGTAAATTTTCAGAGAATCATAAAGCTCATGAGACGCAAGCACATATGCAAACATATTATCAGAGACAATATTAGGAACTCAAGGTTTAGGACTAAAGATTAGGGTTTTAACACAAAAACTCAGATAAAGAGAGAGACTTAAATAAATCGCTAAAACACAGTATAAATCCTAGGATATCACTGAAGAATCATAGGAAAACCGTTTTAAAAAGAGGTTATGAAACCCTAGTTTGAAAATGAAGAATTGTTTTAGGGAAAACAGAACAACCTTTGAAAACACCAAAAATGGCTCATAATATGCCAAGATCTGTTGCAGATCTAAGAAAATCAGAGACTAGTAATTAGGGTTTCACAGAGACGATCCAAAGAGAAGGAGAAACGGCTTAGAAACCACTGGTTCTAGCCGGAAATAACATAATCTTACTCGGACGGACATGGATGGCCGGAGAACGAAATGTGAGATCATGGGAGGTAAGTGAACCTCCCCTGGTTCTCTTGAAAACCTCAGGACAACATCAATCTGGTGTAGGAGAAGAGCCTTAGGTTGGGGGTAGTGGTGAGATCACCATGGTTACCGGCAAAGCAACGGCCGCAGAAGGGGCTAGGTTTAGCAAAGGGAGTCGAAGAGATGAGAGAGTTGATAGAGATGAGAGGAGAGGACGGCGGAGTGTAACGATATAATGAGAGGGGGGAATGAGGGTTTGGGGTAGGTCGTTTAGGATTAATTAAGGAAAGGGGTAATCTGAGTCGTTGATCAAAATGATCAACGACCAGGATTTAAGAGGACCTTGGCTAGGTTAGGTAGAGGTTTGGGCTTGGGTCATTTAATTGGGGTTTGGGCTGGTTTTAATAGGTTAGAATCGAATGAAAAATGGCTATTTGTTAAATACCCCATAGAAATAGATAAATAATTTATAAAAATAGCTGATAATTATAAAAATAAAATTGATGCTTAATAAAATTAAATTAAAATGATTAATTAGTATTTAAAATATGAAATGACTAATTATTGGGCCAAAATAGCATAAAACATATGATTAGGCTATAATTGCAAAGTTATTGCAATTATAGCCAAAGAGTGTCAATCTGGCTAATTGTGAAATAATTTGGTCTCAATAGGATTAAAAATAATATATTAAGTCAATAAATGTCTTTGAAATTGTTTGTAATGCAATTTACAATTAATTATTAGAGATAATAATACTAGATAAATTAGGAATAAATTTATAAAAATATTAGAAATTGTAGAAAAATACCAATTGTTATGGAACTTGATTTTGAAGGTATAAATGCAAATTTAAAAATAATTTGAGGAAAAATTGGGTATCAACAACTGCCCCTCTTTACCCGGTAAGGATGGAAGAGTTGTCGGGTAAAGACATGATGGCCAATTTGACCGAATGGAAATAGCTTGAAAGGTTCGGGCCTCACCCTGGTTTTTGAGCTGCCTACATATCCCTATTTTTATAGGAATCAGGTCGTATGTAGTTCATGAGCCACCGGTGAATTATACCGATGAAGTTTTACAAAAACGGACGCAACGTATAGGGTTAGGCGCACAAACGGCTTAAGGGGTTGTTAGGAGAACTGGAGCGGGACCGCTCTTGTTGGGATGGTAGTTTGCTTGTCGGGTTACCTGAAAATGAGTAATACAAACATATCGTGCGTAATTTAACATGATGAAAATTCCCGTTGGACTATGAATGTTGTCTCTGGACGGTTAAGGATGACGTCTTTAGCCATGATGTCCTGGGCCATGAATTGCTTGATGCAGGATTCGCAGGCCATGAAATGATGTTCTCGGGCCATTAAGATGGTGCCTCCGAACCATGATGCCTTTGAATAATGATATGCAAACTGATAAAAGAGATCCTCAGGCCATGACATGGTGTTCTCGGGCCATGAAGATGGTGCCTTAGAACAATGACGCCTTTGGATTAATTAGCGATATTTCAGCCCATGAAGATGCAATATTATGATGCTGAATAGAGCTTAGTCCTGTGAATTAAAGGGGCAGAGCTTAGCCTCAATGGAAGCGCAGTAAATAATTCTAGAGGCATCGGTTGCTTATGCGAATGCAGATGGAGACAATGTTTAGTCTCGGAAGGCAGAAAAGGTAGCCTTATGCAATATGCGAACGCAGATGGAGACAGCGTTTAGTCTCGGAAGGCACAAAGGTAGCCTTATGCAATATGCGAATGCAGATGGAGACAGCGTTTAGTCTCGGAAGGCAGAAAAGGTAGCCTTATGCAATATGCGAATGCAGATGGAGACAGCGTTTAGTCTCGGAAGGCAGAAAGTTAGCCTTATGCAATATGTGAATGCAGATGGAGACAGTGTTTAGTCTCGGAAGGCATAAAGGTAGCCTTATGCAATATGCGAATGCAGATGGAGACAACGTTTAGTCTCGGAAGGCAAAAAGGTAGCCTTATGCAATATTTGAGGAGGGACAACAGGAATTCTTAGCTGGTGTTAAATTGCGGTAGAGCATTATGATAATGAAGCATTGTTTGTGCTGATGACGAGTTTGAGGAACGATTTCTGTCCTTTGAGACGATAATATATTTCGGGGCTTTTGCAATTTTGTGCCTTCATCCAAAGAAAAATCGTGAGTTTTGTAAAGGGGAAAGGTTAGTTCGCATTCCTGCTGGCCCTGCTTGGCTCGTTTGCTTGATCATGATGATACGGTCTGTGTCATTGGGGTAGTGTTTGCTAAAAAAGCTGCTTCAGAAAAAATAAATATGCATGATTTTGTAATATATAATCTAAAATAGTTTTTATATGAACGACGATATGACACGGCTTGAGACATCGCGACCTCTTCTACTGTGGAATTTTGAGGGTCCTCCTCAAAATTCTGCCCCAGTTTGCTGGGTGGACGCCTCAGACTGCTGCTCGCGCGGCGATTGGCTGAACTTGCTTCGGAATTTGAGGGTCCTCCTCAAAATTCTGCCCCAGTTGGCTGGGTGAATGCTTGTGGACTGCTACTCACTTCGGAATTTTGAGGGCCCTCCTCAAAATTCTGCCCCAGTTTCCAATTGCGGGGAAAATAGATTTTTATTGAATTGTGATCGAACCCATAGGGCTGCCTACGTATCCCTTCTTAAACAGGAATCAGGTCAGGCGTAGTTCAAATTACATCACTGAGAAAGCATAAAGATTACACATAGTAGCGCTTGACTGCATCTGAATTGATCGGTTTCGACCAAACTTCTCCGTCCATTTCTGCAAGTATGAGTGCTCCTCCTGTCAGCACTCTATGAACCATGTACGAACCTTGCCAATTGGGAGAGAATTTTCCCTTGGCTTCATCTTGATGCGGAAATATTTTTGTTAACACCAGCTTCCCTTGTGTGAATCGTCTCGGCTTGACTTTCTTATTGAAGGCCCTGGCCTTTCTGTTCTGATATAGTTGACCATGGCATACTGCATTTATTCTCTTCCCGTCTATGAGGACTAGTTGCTCATAACGGCTTCTTACCCACTCTGCATCACTGAGCTCAGCCTCCTGTATAATTCTTAGAGATGGAATCTCCACTTCGGCAGGAATTACAGCCTTTGTACCATAAACTAGCATATAGGGAGTTGCCCCTGTTGATGTGCGGACAGTGGTGCGGTATCCCAATAAAGCGAATGTTAACTTTCCATGCCACTGCTTATGCCTTTATATCATCTTCCTTAGTATATTCTTGATGTTTTTGTTAGCAGCCTCTACGGCTCCATTCATCTGAGGTCTGTATGCTGTGGAATTCTTGTGTTTGATCTTGAAAGTTTCACACATAGCTTTCATCAAGTCACTGTTGAGATTAGAACCATTGTCGGTGATTATTGACTCTGGAACTCTGAACCGACAAACAATGCGGTCGCAGGAAAAGTCGGCCACGACTTTCTTAGTAACTGCTTTGTAGGAGGCTGCTTTGACCCATTTAGTGAAGTATTCAATGGCGACCAAAATGAACCTGTGGCCATTGGAAACGGCAGGCTCGATTTGTCCAATAACGTCCATACCCCAAGCGGCGAACGGCCATGGTGAGCTGGTTGCGTTGAGCCCACTTGGAGGCACATTTATCATATCCCCATGTATCTGGCAGTGGTGTCACTTCTGAACATACTGGATGCATTCCTTTTCCATAGTCATCCAAAAGTAACCAGCTCGGAGTATCTTCTTTTCTAGAACAAAACCGTCATATGTGGGCCACAAGTCCCAGCATGAATTTCTTCCAGCAGTTTTGATGCTTGTTTTGCGTCAACACACCTTAATAATCCCAAATCGGGAGTCCTCCTATATAGGATTCCTCCGCTGTGGAAGAAATTGTTGGACAATCTCCGAAGTGTGCATTTCTGAGTGGGATATGCAAGCTCGGGGTATTCTCCTTTTGCTAAGTACTTATCAATGTCATGACACCAAGGATTTCTGTCTGCTTCTTCTTCGATTTGGGCACAGTAAGCTGGCTGATTATGGATCTTTATGGGAATAGGGTCAATTAAATTCCTGTCCGGATGCTGGATCATTGAGGAAAAAGTAGCTAATGCGTCGGCGAACTCATTTTGGATTCTGGGGACGTGCCGGAACTCTATCTTTGTGAATCTCTTTCTTAATTCTTGTACGTATTGCAGATATGGCAGTATCTTGGAATTCTTTGTTGCCCATTCCCCCTGTACCTGATGTACCAATAAGTCTGAATCACCGATCACTAACAATTCCTGGACGTTCTTTTCAATGGCCATATTGAGCCCCAAGATGCAGGCTTCATATTCGGCCATATTGTTGGTGCAAGGGAACCTGAGTTTGGCGGATATCAGATAATGCTGACCGGTCTCTGATACTAGGACATCTCCAATACCGACTCCCTTGAAGTTTTCCGCTCTATCAAAGAACATCCTCCAACCATCATAGGATTCTGCAATGTCTTCTCCTATGAATGATACCTCCTCATCAGGAAAATATGTTTTCAGGGGTTCGTATCCTCCGTCTACAGGATTCTCAGCAAGATGGTCTAGCAGAGCTTGTCATTTAACTGCCTTCTGAGTCATGTAGACAATGTCGAATTCGCTCAGCAAGATTTGCCACTTGGCTAGCTTGCTAGTGGGCATGGGCTTCTGAAAGATGTACTTTAATGGATCCTTCCTTGATATGAGATATGTTGTGTAGGCACAGAAGTAATGCCTTAGCTTTTGGGCGACCCAAGTTAGATCACAACAGGTATGCTCTAATAGAGAATACCATGCCTCATATGGAGTGAACTTCTTGCTGAGGTAATAAATAGCCTGTTTCTTCCTTCCTGTTTCATCGTGCTGCCCCATAACGCAGCTGAAAGCTCCATCTAACACGGGAAGATAGAGCAACAGAGGTCTGCCTGGATCGGGCAGTACTAGGACTGGTGGTGTTGACAAATATTCCTTGATTCTATCGAAAAACTTTTGACAATCATCGGTCCACTCGATCGCAACGTCCTTCTTCAGCATCTTGAAGATCCGCTCACAGATGACTGTAGAGTGTGCTATAAATTGGCTGATGTAATTAAGCCTCCCCAAGAAACTCATCACATCTTTCTTGTTCCTTGGTGGTGGTAGCTCTTGAATGGCTTTGACTTTTGACGGATCCAATTCTATTCCCCGGTGGCATACAATAAATCCCAGCAACTTCCCAGCAGGGACCCCGAATGCACACTTCGCGGGGTTTAGTTTCAGATTGTATTTTCGCAATCTATTGAAGAACTTCCCCAAATTCTCCATGTGATCAGCAGCCTTCTTTGATTTGATAATGACATCATCCACGTACACCTCGATCTCCTTGTGAATCATGTCATGGAATATGGTGGTCATGGCCCTCATGTAGGTGGCCCCTGTATTCTTTAAACTGAATGGCATCATCTTGTAACAATACATTCCCCATGGCGTGATGAACGCCGTTTTCTCAGAATATTCCTCATCCATCCAAATCTGGTGGTAACCAGCGAAGCAATCCATGAAGGACTGCAATTCATGCTTGGCGTAGTTATCAATCAGAATGTCTATATTTGGCAAGGGGAAGTTGTCTTTCGGACTGTCCCGGTTGAGATTCGGGTAGTCGACGCAGACTCTGACCTTCCCGTCCTTCTTTTGCACAGGTACAATGTTGGCTAACCATGTCGGGTACTCCACTACCCGGAGAACTTTGGCGTTAACCTGCTTGGTAACTTCTTCTTTGATCTTCAAACTCATGTCGGGTTTGAACTTTCTGAGATTTTGTTTCACTGGTGGACACATTAGATTGGTTGGCAGTTTGTGAGCCACAATAGACGTACTTAGACCAGTCATGTCATCATACGACCATGCAAATACGTCCTCATACTCTCTTAGAAACTCTATGTATTCTTTCTTTTCTAGTGGTGACAAATGAATGTTGATGCGAGTCTCCTTGACATTTTCTGAATCCCCCAAGTTGATAACTTCAGTCTCATCCAGGTTGGACTTAGGTCTGTTCTCAAAGTTCTCAACTTCTTTGACAATCTCGTCAGGTATGTCATCTTCATCTGAATCAATGTTCGTTTTCTGCATTGTCTCATTGCATGTCACAGTCATCGGTTCATCAAGACCAGTAATAGTAATGCTATATAAATAGATAATGAGAGAAAACAATAGCAACAAATATTGGATTCGTAAGAATAATTTAGAAGATGCTTTGATGGATTGAATAACTGTTTTGAACATTGAAGATCTTTATTGCAGAAATTGAAAAATGCAGAAAAAGGAAAATCATTTAGTAAATAAAACAGTAAATAATGCTTGTTTTAGCCTTGCTACCCCGAGGCTCGTAGGGCTTTGATCGTCTTGATAGACCAGTTCTTGAGATATGTCCCCTTGATTACAGTCTGTATGGAAGGTCCTTCCTCCCCCTCCTCCTCGAGAACAACACAGCAATCCATATCTTCGTCCTCTAGGAACAAACTCCTCATTGTTGCAAGTGTTTCTTCCTCGTCTGAACCGTAATAGTGTCGGCCTGCTTGAAATTCTGCTCAGGATGAGGTATCGGCTGCTCCAAAGGGTAATAGGGACCGCGCCAAGGTGGCGACCTGTCGTTGAATTCCTGCCAAGTGTACTCATACCCCAGACTTAAAGTGGTGCCATGTTCCTTGAGTTTTATGGGCTTCATGATCCCTTGGAGGTTCTTACCGAGCCCTTTGCCTGGCTCATATCCTCTCCAGTTCAGGATGCTCTCAATCTTGCTGTCCCACCACTTGTCCTTGTCGATAGCATTGACCCGTTCAATGTGGTGGTAAGTTTCTCCGCCTACCTTCATTTTTCCGTCAATCACCGGAATAGTTTGACGACTATAAATGGGGTTGCTACCGTCACCATGAATAATCACCTCTTGGTGGTTTCACTCGAATTTTACCTCCTGATGTAGCGTTGATGCTAGGGCCCCAGCAACATGAATCCAGGGTCGTTCCAACAACAAGTTGTAGGATGCTGGCACATCTATCACTTGGAAATCCACTTCGAACCAAGTCGGCCCCATCTATAGACGTAGACTGATCTCCCCCATGGTGGACCTCTGAGAACCATCTAAGGCTTTCACATTGATCGCCCCATCCTTTATCTCATGTATCCCTTTACCCAATTTCTTGAGTTTTATCAACGGACAAATGTTAAGACTGGAACCTTCATCGATCAAGATTCTTGTGATGAAATGATCTTCGCATTACACGGTGATGTGCAGTGCTTTGTTGTGCCCCAATCCTTCAGGTGGTTACTCGTCCTCATGAAAAGTGATTTTATGACTCTCCAGTACCTGGCCTACCATATTGGCCATCTCCCCACTAGTGATGTTGTTTGGCGCACATGCTTCACTCAACACTTTCAACAAAGCATTTCTGTGTGTTTCGAAATTCTGCAGTAGAGAAAGGGTGGATATCTGTGCCGGTGTCTTATTCAGCTGGTCGATGACTGAATACTCCTTAGCCCGTACCTTTCTCCAAAGGTCATCAGGACCTGTTTCGACAAGGGGAGTCCAGTTGGCAGCCTGCTTGCTTGACTCGGCCAGATGCTCAGGGGTGTAGACCCTACCAGTTCTCGTCATACCCTGTGCTGCGACTGCTTCCTCATACCTGACCTTGACTTTCCTTCTCGCCTCGGCTGTGTAGTCCCAACGGATAGCATTTGAATAGAAGGGTTGCGTGGTTGACATTGCCACCGGAATTGGTGCAGTCGTCCTTACTTCAAACGGAATGTGTGTTCGGGGTGGCAAGACTATGACCTCGAATGATGCCAGTGCATTTGCTGGAGATACAAACTCAACTTCAATTGGCACTGGTGACTTTTCAGGTGGCGCTGCTTCAAACTCAAATGGTATAGACATATTCACCTCAGCGGTCTCAGATGGTTAAATCTGGACTATGATCGGTTTGAGAGTGACTCCGGGTTTCCTTGGGTCATCGCCTTCTGCGATCAACCCGATTGACCCCTCGGGATCCCAATCATCTTCTATTTCAATCATATTGATACCTCTACCCTTATGGTCTGGCAGAGGATTGTCGCTGATGTTTGGAGCGGGGTCTTTTGCCACAATAATCTTGTTGTCAATGAGAGCCTGTATTTTGTCCTTCAGAGAGCGGCATTCTTTGATGGTGTGTCCTTTCATGCCGGAATGGTATGCACAGGATTTTTTTGGGTTAACCCACTAAGAAGAGTTCTCAGGGGTGGAAGCAGGGATTTGTGTGACATAACCATCAGCTTTGAGCTTCTCATACAGCTAGTCAATGGGATCGGCTATGGCGGTGTATTGCTTTGGAGGGCGGCAATCAAAATTGGGACGAGGTCTAGGGAAGTTTTGGCGTACAGGGGGTGATTGGTAATGGGAGGGATGGGAATTATAAGTGTGGTAGACAGGAGCAGGTTGTGAATATCTGGGCGAAATAGGTTGATATGTGGGCAGTGGAGCTTGGAAGGAAGGTGGTGGAGCTTGGTAATTTGGTGAGGGTGCTTGGTAATTGGTGCGGGATGGTATGTGAATGGAGGTGTTGGATAGGTTTGGTATTTGAGTGGGGACTTGGTTCTTTATGCAACCATTACGGCTCCCACATCTCTCTTCTTAGACACACCACCGGACTGTAGAGCCTTGTTAGTGGCTTACAAGGCTTCAAATTTGTAACCATACCGCTTTTAATATCTTCTTCAATCCGCTCACCCAATTTGATGATGTCAGAGAACTTGTGGCCTTCAACCATCATTAACCGTTCATAATATTGCGGGTCCTGAGCCCGGACAAAGAACTTGTTCATCTGTTCTTCCTCTAGAGCAGGTCTGACTTTAGCGGCTTCGGACCTCCAGCGAGTAGCATACTCGCGAAAGGTTTCTGTAGGTTTCTTCTTCAAATTTTGAATGTAGAACACATCTGGTGCGTTCTCTGTGTTGAATCTAAACCTGTCCATAAAATCAGACGCCATGCTTACCCAGTTTGACCATTTCTTGGGGTCTTGGCTGATGTACCAAGACAGTGCGTCTCCCTTCAAACTCCTCATGAATAGCTTCATGCGGATTCTTTAATCCTTTCCCACGCCAACCAATTTGTCGCAATAGGTCCTCGGATGGACTCTCAGATCACCAGTACCGTCAAACTTTTCGAACTTTGGAGGTTTTTACCCCTCGGGCAGTTCAACATCAGGTTGGATACAAAGGTCTTCATAATTCAACCCTTCAATTCCCTTGGTTCCTTCAATACCCTGGACTCGGCTGATCAGTTTCCTAACCTCCTCGGCCAGGTTCCTGATAAGTAAATCCTTTTCATCAGACTCGGATGCCTGTGGGATAGGCGGAGCGGAGTGGGTCACGGTTTCCACATAGATGGGATTGTTGTAGGTGTGGAAATGATCTTTTGTGGGGTTTTGAGGTTCTGGGATGAGTAGTGGAGTGTTATTTGAGGTATGGCAAGCATTGCATTGTATCGAGAGAGTTTGATTCTTTGGGGGAGTGGCGTGATGGTGAGGTGCGGGATGATTTTGCTGTCTTGGGATATTTTGTGGAGGTGCGGGGTTTTGAGCATTTGGAGGGTTGACGTCGGGGATGTTGAGTGAAAATGACAAATTGGCCAGATTCCGGACGTGATCGAGTTCTTCCTGAAACTTCAGCAATTTCTGTTAAAGTGGTGACATGTTCTCATGCAGGACCTGAATACCTCGGCCATCAGTGGCCTCTACCCATTCAATCATATTCTCCTTTTTGGTGCCACTAGACTCTTCCATATTACTTTTGCCTTTGTCTTTTCCCTTAGGAGGACTAGGAGGAGGAGTAGGTGGAGGGCTCTTGGATCTAGTGCGATAGGCTGATGATGCCAGAATGTACGAACTAACCTTTGGGGAGGGGAGTAAAAAAAAAATAAAACAAAAGGTATCCAAGTCAGTGAGGATTATGAAAAGAAATATTGCAGTATTTAAACACATAATGCGGAAATGTAAAGCGCGTCCTAATTTGGGAACCTCTTTGTGACCAAGGTAGGCCTAGCGACAAATTGATTTGGAGAACTTAAAATTCTAAATGCCTCATTTTATTGATAAGAAAAATAGACAAATCCCAAACGATAGATGAAAAATAAAAGTCACTAATGGTCGTTGGCCTTATTACATTGATATAAAAATAAAGACACTCCTATCTACTTGGTCCCAGACGGATCTTCCCCAGACTCGGCATTCTTTCTTTCCTTGTACAGTTTTCCCAGCTTGCGAAGTCCCAGCAACATGTAGGTTCTGGCTAGGTATCCCCCTGCAGCTCCCTCAGCCTTTTGACAATCTTCAACTCTTTTGATGAATTTTTCTTCCAGCTTGATTATACCTCGTTCCAAGTACCCCAGCCTCTTGTTGGCATTGATAGCCATGTCTTTCCATTCCTCGATCAGTTTTTTGTGGGACTCATGTATCTTGTAGTGGTCATCCTCACTTTCCCGGATCCTTTTGCGCAGTTGGTTGTATTTCACTTGTGCCTCGGCCCTTTCATCTATAACCCTGTGACCTCGGACGTACCCCGGCTTACTCTGACCACCCAGATCCTCTTCTAACCAACCAAGATAGAAAAGGGTACAACTGGCGTGATACCTGTCTGGCTCGATAGTGTCTTTCTCAAGTATAACCTTGCAGTGTCACAGGTGCTGAGCTTGGCACTTGTGAACAATGTCATTATTTTGAAAGTCAGCTCGAAGATGGCTCATCTTCTCGACCCTAGGGATGACTTGCTTCCTTCCTGCTTGACTCATAACTCGAAGAGGGACGTAAGGGTATGTCCCCCTTAGACCAATCAGTATCAGAAATGATGCGTCTCGGGATCGAATGATGAACTCATCCGTTGGAAACCATTCAAACATCCATTGAACCTGCTCTTCAGTCAAGTTATCAAAAAGCTCAACCCATCCCTCGGCATTTTCAGGCTGAGCGAACATGTCGGGGATATAATTCATTCGCTTTGGGTGATGGAAAGCGATGTGGTCATCCCACATTCTGCGGTGAATGTCTTGTCGATATTCGCCTCTTTGGAGATGTTCCATGAGCCAGAGTTGAAGTAATAAATTGCAACCTTCGAAATGCTTTGCTCCTTGTTGACATCTTTCTAAGGCCCGATATATGTCTGCATTGATCATGGGCACAATGCTGAAGTTTTGCCCATTTACCCCTTCCATTATGGTCTTAGTTACCATGGCTAGCCTGGTATGGATCCTTTCCTTCTTCATCGGGAACACGATCAAACCCAAAAAGAAAACCATAAACACGAACACTCGGCGATGGACGTGTCCCGGAGGAGTGATAGCAAACATGGTATGTACCGTATGATTTGTTGTAGCCATACCTTTCATACAAGTAGTCAAAAGGAATGTACAAATCCTCCAAACATACCAATTCCGCGTCCTTTTTCAGGCCCATAATTTTGAGGAAACTTTTGCCTGTGCGGTTCTCAAGCATCAACAACCCTGGGGTTTCCCATACTAGGTTATCCAGCCCTCCTATATCCTCTATCAAAGGCGTCATTTTGATGTTCCCAAAGCGGAACACGGACCTTTCACGATCCCAGAACAGGGTAGCAGCCTCTATTATCATTTTTTTAGGCTGAATTCCCAGGAGAGACGGTAGATTACCCAAGTGTTTCCTGACGATAGCTTTGTCGCTAGAGTACAGATCCTCCCACCAACTCAACAGTTTTGGGTGGATGTTGGAGACCATGCCGAATCTGGGGACTTCGTGCCTCATTTTTTCTGCAAAGAAAATAAGGTTAGGCCCTTACCCCCACCGGACTCGACTATTTAATGGCAATAATTAGCAGGAAGCATTTAGTTCTCCAAATAAATGCACAGAACGTGAGGGTGTCCGTTTGGGTTTAGGGAAACCCGGTGGACTTTTGGATAAGGCTATCTTAAAAGCTATCGTTCGAACGACACTTTAGCTTGACTAGGTTTGACCATGATGCATGCAATAGTGCAACAGAGTAAGGTTTCTATGGGGTTTTAGACCGGTACCCTTGAGCGGACAACTCAAGGGGGAAAGGCACGGAATTGTCGACTGCACCGCTGATCGACTAGTTTTACCGCTAATAAGCATTTCCGAATTTAGTGGGTGCTAATATAGGAAGGGCACAACCACTCATCAACCGTTGCTATAGTATTTTGTTTGGCACGAGTGGAGTATGAATGTTGAGCATGATTATACAATAATAAGTATTAAAATAAGTTGTCACGTATTTGCACGTTAAAGAAAGCGATAAAAACGGTAGTAATGATTTAAAGCAGTTACAAAAGGAAGCAACGAGACATGTCAGTTTTGTTTTTGAAGAAAAGTAAATACCCGAAGTAAACAATTAATTACATGTAAAGGGAATAGGAAAGGGTGAAAGTATTTAAAATAAAGGCATAAATTCAAGAAACAATTTGAAATGGTAAAAGCCTGGATATCCCTAGCAGATTCGCCATGCTGTCGCGCCCCATTTTTTTCTCGCGAAGATCGAGTTTATGACATTGGTTGGGACAACTCTTTCCTTTTGGGGGAAGGGGTTTGCATATTTTGAAGAGTCGCCACCTAACGATTTTAACGGTGCGTTAGGGTACCTAAGGGGTTCGGTTATAACTACATTACTAACCAGAGATTTGGGTAAGGGATTGAAATTATCCTAAGGGGAAGGTGTTCGGAACCCTCAGGATCCACAAGTGTGGTTCCCGGCCAAATGTTTCGTGAATTTGTACAACCAGCAAAGAACAAGTAAAGACTCAAATAAGAGGGAATTTAAGTCTTAAGCATGTAGATGTTTAGAAAAACAGTAAAGAAGATTGGATTTTGAAAAGGAATTAAGAGCTAGCATATAAAGGTATCCTAGGTTTATAATAATATGGATCACATCAATGCAATACCCGGTAATCACTCCTCGAAGAGGGGCTACACGTGGTATTAGCGCGCCGGTCATCATATCCATATTCTACCCTTCCCACCCTTCAAGGTTATTAAGACGAGTGTTGGTCTCGACCTCTATTGCATGTTGTTACCCGTCCTTTCCTATTAGTCCCGTAGGAAATTAGGACTCCTATACTAAAGGAAGTGCTAGGCAGACCCTCAGGTTTTAAAGGTAAAATTCTAAGACGACAGATAACAAAACAAGTAGGATTGCAGATAAAGGAAAGCATAGAAAACAGATAAAGGCTCAGATATTCCTCCACACATAGTACACATAAGCAGCATGTCTTATACACAATTAAGGTCCATATTAATTCAGGATCCTAAAGCATGGTATCTAGGTGATAACACAAAGACAGATTATTGCATAACACAGAGAGGAAGTCTTAATCAGGCTTGCCCACTGGTTTTAAGCATGCTGACAGTTAAACATGATCACCAAGACAGTTCTGATTTTATCTTTTTTAGGTTAATTACCTAAGCCTTGCCTAAGTGTTGGATAACATGCAACAGTTATTCAGATTTGTTAATGACTCTAGGTTGTTTATAGATAATAACATGCGATTCTAGGTGTAAAGATGTACAAAGACTAATTACCAGTTGCTGAGAATAGGGGATTGTTCTGTGTTTAGACTAAACGCAGTTAAATAGATACGATCCTATAGCATGATATCTAATGCAGCATGATGCATAATAACTTAAATAGGATTTCTAAATGCACATAGAATCATAGCATTATGCACAGTTTCCGGAATAGCATAGGTGACAGATTTTAATCGTTGTTTACCCAAAACAGGATCTCTATGTGTATAGCATGATGAGACGTGATTACAGCTTATTTATCCTAAGACTGTACTTCTAATGAAATTTCAGAACATGGGCAGAATCACGTAATAGCATCTTATTTTATTTTAATTATTTATCCTATACGCAGGATTTCTAAGCGTGGAGATGTCGAATACACATAAATCCTAAGTAGCATGATATCTAATGCATGGCATGGTGTACCTAAACATGGCTGCAATTGCGCATAGAGAAAACAAACCTAGAGGCATGGTTTCTACTCTTAATTATACTACAACATGCATATCACCCATCCATTGTCACTATCCGACCCCAGAGTTGTTTACAAATAATTATTACAGGCCATTGAATACGAATTACACAAGTGAAATAGAAGGAAAATAAGAAGTTAACTATAGGGAGCCTACGGAATAGGCTCAAGTCTCCAAGTCCTCAATATCAGGTGTTATTTCACAACCTTCTCATAATCTGGGTGTGTAAGAGTTCCCTAAGGATCTCAAGGGCTCCCGGGCAGTGCTCACACCCAGATTTCATAGCCAAAATAGACTAAGTGTAGTATGGAATGGCCAGCCTCTGTGTGTCAAAGTTCAGAGGGAGCTCAAGGGTCCCAAGGCAATGCTCACACAGAACGGGCAGAACCTAGACTTCTAAGAGTATATGTGAGAGTGCTTTTTATTTTTAAAAAGGATTTAAGTAAGAAAACAGTTTTGAGCAAGGGTAAGTAAGAAAAACAGTTTTGAAGAGGGAAACTTGATTGGAATAAAATTTCAACATCACACAAGGACCAGGGATAGTCCAACAATCACAAACAGGGGTAATGGGATTTGAGGGACAAATACAGAGCATGTAAGGGCAAACATATAGCAGGAAGAAGCACATATATAGGCATGCATAAGAACATCCTAAGGGTTCAGAGGATCAGGGATACAGTAAAGTACTGGATCATATTAACATATCAACACTAAACAACTAAGACCATGATCACTAATGTACAATGGTAGGCATGGGGATTCACACAAGACACAGAAACATGTTGGTCATTGACAAGTAAAGCATAAACTTAACAGGCAGAGGGGAGTTCAGGATCCTAGATACATATTGAATAATAAGCAAAAGCAACTTAGAAACACACTGAATTACAACAGTAATAGAAACATGTTGGTTTGAGAACTGAAATCTAAATTAGAACATACCAGTGAAGTGAAGAAAGAAGTAACACAAACAAGAAGTAGGAGATGCATAATAGTTAGCCTTGGCTTGCAGTCGGTTAACTTAGAATGGTAGTAGCTAGCATAGAAGAGAGCAGAGAGTTTTTTTTATTTATGAGAGAGAGAGAGAGAGAGAGAGTTGCACAGATCAGTTCGTCCTGTTTGAAAAATAAGAGGCCTGGTTATATATAGCTTTGAAAACAGGTAGCAAATAAGGTAAAGTCTGTAGTTAAGAAGTAAATAAAGGAATCAGGATTAATCATCAGAGAATCAAAGTCAGTACTCCCTTCAGTTAAGGGGTCAATTTCAAATGGTAATGGACATGTGACAAATAAGGAAAGATACCACATGGCTGACATATAACACATAAGGAAATATTTCAAACTAATACAAGTATAGGGCGGGTAATTAGGCTAGGTACATAACATATTAATTAAGGGATGTCATAAGAATCAGCATAATCAACTACGAAAAATAAGGCAGGGAATGATGGAAATCAGCAAGAAACTCTCGAGTGAGGTTCAAATCTCAGGGAATTAGCACCAATTAGGGGAAGTATCACGTATGACTGGAATACCACATAGGGAAATAATTTCAGCATATAGAATAAGTAATTAGTCTAGGTTCAGAAAATCTAATTAAGGAAAGGTCTATAAGAATCGATTAACAGTAGAGTCAATCAAATAAGTCAAATGAATAACTCATGGGTCAAAATTAGTAATGTATTACCATAGGAGATCAGTGAAGGACACTAATCCCAGGGAATCAGGGACTCGAATAAGGACAACATCAGCTAAAGGAAGTCAACACGAATCAAATATATAATGGTCAAGAAATCTGAAACCCTAGTAATCGCAGTAGAGTAAAATCATACGAAATTAGGGATTCACATGAATTATAGAGTAAACATTAATTTAAGCGGGAAAAGCAAGAAAATCAAAGACATAGATGAACACCATAGGGTAAATTTTCAGAGAATCATAAAGCTCATGAAACGTAAGCACATATGCAAACATATTATCAGAGACAAAATCAGGAACTCAAGATTTAGGACTAAAGATTAGGGTTTTAACACGACAACTCAGATAAAGAGAGAGACTTAAATAAATCGCTCAAACACAGTAGAAATCCTAGGATATCACTGAAGAATCATAGGAAAACCATTTTAAAAAGGGGTTATGAAACCCTAGTTTGAAAATGAAGAATCGTTTTAGGGAAAACAGAACAACCTTTGAAAACACCAAAAATGGCTCATAATATGCCAAGATCTGTTACAGATCTAAGAAAATCAAAGACTAGTAATTAGGGTTTCACAGAGACAATCCAAAGAGAAGGAAAAACGGCTTAGAAACCACTGGTTCTAGCCGGAAATAACAGAATCTTACTGGGACGGCCATGGATGGCCGGAGAACGGCATGTGAGATCATGGGAGGTAAGTGAACCGCCCCTGGTTATCTTGAAAACCTCAGGACAGCATCAATTTGGCGTAGGAGGAGAGTCATACACTGGGGATAATGGTGAGACCACCATGGTTACCGGCAAAGTAACGGTCGGAGAAGGGGCTAGGTTTAGCAGAGGGAGTCGAAGAGATGAGAGAGTTGAGAGAGATGATAGGAGAGGACGGCGGAGTGTAACGATAGAATGAGATGGGGGAATGAGGGTTTGGGGTAGGTCGTTTAGGATTAATTAAGGAAAGGGGTAATCTGAGCCGTTGATCAAAATGACCAACGGCCGGGATTTAAGAGGACCTGGGCCGGGTTAGGTAGAGGTTTGGGATTGGGTCATTTTAATTGGGGTTTGGGCTGGTTTTAATAGGTTATAATCGAAATGAAAAATGGTTATTTGTTAAATACACCATAAAAATAGATAAATAATTTATAAAAATAGCTGATAATTATAAAAATAAAATTGATGCTTAATAAAATTAAATTAACATGATTAATTAGTATTTAAAATATGAAATGACTAATTATTGGGCCAAAATAGCATAAAATATATGATTAGGCTATAATTGCAAAGTTATTGCAATTATAGTCAAAGAGTGCCAATCTGGCTAACTGTTAAATAGTTTAGTCTCAATAGGATTAAAAATAATATATTAAGTCAAGAAATGTCTTTGAAATCATTTGTAATGTAATTTATAATTAATTATTAGAGATAAAAATACTGGATAAATTAGGAATAAATTTATAAAAATATGAGAAAATTGTGGGAAAATACCAATTGTTATGGAACTTGATTTTGAAGGTATATATGCGAATTTAAAAATAATTTGAGGAAAAAATGGGTATCAATAGATGCCCCCACAAAACCTCAATAAATCTATTTATAGTGGACTAAAACTTGGGGCCAATTTCGGAAAATGCCCTTACAGGTCAAATATGCGACCGCATTTCTGTCACATAACATATATGCGGTCCGCATTCTCTTCAATCTCACCGTATCTTCAAAACCCTAATTCCAGGAAGTCACCGCATTCCAGTTATGCGGTCCGCATTGTTGGTATGGGGCCGCATAGTCTCATCACATTTATGCTCTCAGCCACTTCTATAGGAGGTTTGCGATCCATTATGCGGCCCACAAACATGTTATGCGATCGCATAATGGACCGCATTTCTTCACTTGGATTTGGCCACACTGACTGTTGGACTCTGCGGTTCACCTGGGCATTATGCGATCCACATGTTGGATTTGTGTTCCGCATTTTAAACTATGCGGTCGCATTTTGCCCATTCTTGTCTTTCTTCGGCTTTTTGATTCCATTTCCATGTTTTTGGGTCCTCAAAATTACATAAGTATAAAAGACAATTGCATTTAAAACGAGGTAAAATCTAAGCAATTGGTATTGAATGTGCCGAAATTCTCTAGCACATCAGTCGAGCATTCAGATGGCTCCCTATGAGACATTATATGGTAGGCGGTGTAGATCGCCAGTTGGATGGTTGGATCCGGGAGAAGCTCGGTTATTGGGTACAGACTTAGTTCAGGAGGCCTTAGATAAGGTCAAGATTACACAGGATCGGCTTCGTGCAGCTCAGTCCAGGAAAAAGATTTACGCCGATCGTAAGGTTCGGGATGTGGCATTCATGGTTGGAGAGAGAGTATTGCTTCATGTATCACCCATGAAGGGTGTCATGAGATTTGGGAAGAAGGGAAAGTTGAGACCTAGGTATATCGGGTAATTTGAGATTCTTGATAGAGTGGGGGAGGTAGCTTATAGACTTACATTGCCTCCAGGGTTATCCTCCATTCTGGTATTTAATGTATCTATGCTCCGAAAATATCATGGTAACCCGTCCCACGTGTTAGATTTCAGCTCTGTCCAATTGGACAAAGATTTGACTTATGAGGAGGAGTCGGTAGCCATTCTAGACCGGCAGGTTCGTCAGTTGAGATCAAAGAGTTACCCTTTAGTTCGAGTGTAGTGGAAAGGTCGGCACGTTGAGGCAGCTACTTGGGAGTCCGAGTCGGACATGCAGAGTAAATATCCACACTTGTTTTCTAATTCAGGTAATCTTCCATGCCCGTTCGAGGAGGAACGTTTGTTTTAGAGGTGGAGATTGTGATGACCCAAGGGGTCATTTTATGAATTAAGACTCCGTTCTAGACTTATTAGCCATAAAATATTTAATTTTAATTACCTCGATTTGTGTGCTCAGTCCGGGTGGGAAACTGGAAAGCTTTTATATGAAAATATAAGAAATACTAATTTTTAGAATTTAAAAGTTTGGTTTTAGTTGACTTGAGTCAACCTTTTGAGTAAATGGACCCGGATCTGTGTTCCGACAATCCCGAGAGGTCCGCAGTAAAATATGAGACTTGGACATATGCCCGGAATTGAATTTTCGAGGTCCCAAGCCTTAGAAATCAATTTTTGAAAGAAATTATTTTGCTGAATTATTAATGAAATAAAGAAAAGAATTAACGTTTGAAACCATTGATATCGGGCATGTATTTTGGTTCCGGAGCCCGGTACAGATTTGTTATAGTATTTGAACGCTATCTGTGAAATTTGGTGAGAAATAGAGTTTATTTGACGTGATTCAGATGTCCGGTTGAGAAATGAACTTTAAGTGTTCTTGAGAAAAATGATGAGTTTTGAGGCTTAATTAATAGTTTTACATGTTATTTTTATGATTTGATCGCACGAGCAAGTCTGATATTTTTAGACTTGCGTGCATGTTTGGTTTACAGCCCCGAGGGCTCGGGTGAGTTTCAGATAGGCCACGGGGTGTTTTACACTTAGAAACATCTGCTGGTTTTCTGTTTATGGTGCTAGTTCAATTGTTCTTCGCTCTCGCATGGGTTCATTCGCGAACACGAAGAGTAAAAACACTGGGGGCCCTTTTTGTTCTATGAGAACGCGGCCTAGTGACCGCAAACGCGAAGGCCTGAGGAGCTAAAGCTCCGCGAACGCGAGCCCTGAGGTGCGAACGTGTAGGCCACTAGCCCATTACCCTATGCGAACGCGGGCAGGCCCACGCGAACGTGATGAAGGCCTGCCCAGGTATATAAATTCAATTTTAAACACGGACAAAACCTATTTTTCTCATATTTTTCGAACTACCAAGCCCTAAGGACAATTTTCTTCACCAAAGTTTATCCCCAAAGTGTAGGTAATCAATTCTAAACTCTACTCTTTCAATTACCCAGTGTTTTTCATCACTTTTAAATCAAAAATCAAGAATTTTCATGGTAAAAATTGAGAGTTTGGGTAGAATTAGAGAATTTTGTAAAAATGGGATTTTGACCTCGAATTGAGGTCGGATTTCGAAACTAATTGCATATTCGGGCTCGGGGGTGAATGGGTAAACGGAATTTGGTCCGAACCCCGAGTTTGGACCAAGCGGGCCCAGGGTCAAGTTTTAACTTCTTTTTTTTTAGAAAACTTAGGAAAACCATAATTTTTCAGTAAAGTTAGTTCCTTTAGCATTAATTAATGATATTGAACTAATTATGATTAGATTCGAGTGTGTTGAAGGTGAATTCGAAAGGAAAAGCGGTAATTGAGCAGTGAGTGGCCTGCAGAATCGAGGTAAGTGTTGTGTCTAACCTTAGCTTGAGGGAATAGGTATTGTGTGACTACTTGCTACTTGTTTTGTAGCTAAATCCAATATATAGGTGAGGTGACGAGTACCTATACGTTGTGTTCAAGTCATACCATGCGAGTGAATGTTAATTCCTGTTATTTTGGTCGTCTTAAAGCCTATCATCTGTGATTATTGTTGTTAATGAAATGTTGAGAGATTGTGTTCGGTTCCACCAAGATGAATATTATTCTGAAAACTGAATTAATATTGAAATGATAAATGATGATCGTAACCATGATGAAATATTGATTTCTTGTGAAATTCCTTTCAGAACATTGAATTGAGATTGAAATATTAAATGGTGATAGAAAAATGATGAAATATTGACTTCTTGCGAAATCCCTTTGAGAACATTGAGTTGAGATTGAAATATTAAATAGTGATAGATTCCTTGTGAAATTCCTTATATATATATATATATATATATATATATATATATATATATATATATATATATATATATATATATATATATATATTATTGATGATTTATTTATTTATTTATATTGTGAGGAAGGGTGTAAAGCATGAAGGGTGATGTCGTGCATGATTTATTTATATTGTGAGGAAGAGTGTAAAGC
>ML315941.1:0-56526 GCA_005239505.1 Nicotiana paniculata | reverse complement strand
TCCTGTTATTAGTTTCTTCAAAAACCACCCCCAAAAACCTCCAATCTTAGATCTAAGAATCCAGAAACCCTAGTTCACCCATGCTGAATGACTCAGAGACCTGCAACAGCTTCTACCCACATGGATCGATAACTCTCGTTGAGGGCTATTGATTCATGTGGGTTGAAGTTATTCTCAAACCCCGTTGGAATCAGGCAAGGTCCGGCGACCTTCAATTTTTCCGGCCAAGTACCTTTAACGCGTATCTCCTTTCCTCTTTATTGTTTCTATACACCATTAAAACAAAAATCATGTTAATCATTGTTTTCATTTATGTTTTTTTTATGCTCAATCTATTAATGTCTTCTTTTACCTTTTTCTGTTTTCTTCTGAAATAGTTTAGCCTCGAGATTTGTTGTCATGCATGCTTTGATTAGGTAGCATCCATGTTTAGGTTTTAGGATTTTCTGTTAATCATTAATTAATTAGATTTTCTGTCTATTTCTCTATTAAAGTTAATTACAAATAGTTAGTTTGATTGATTCATATTCAGGTTATTCAAATTGTTTATTTACTGTTTTTCCCTAAGTGATATGGCCCCCTTTTTGATTATTTGCTTCCCTGCTTACTTGAATAGGTTAAATTAGGTTAGGCGACTGATTGTCGATTAATTAGGTTAGTACTTGGTTCTGAACCAGTGAACGGTCATGAATCAATCAAGGTGACAAAATTTCTAAAAATACCTAGGTTTAATAATTAGCTAAGTCTCTAATTTTAGTCAAAGTAGTTGAGTTGAATTAGCTCAAGTAAATCAGTTAACCTAAGTTTAAGAAATTAAACTCATTGACTTAAATTAATTAACAAGCTATTAAACTAGAATTAACACCTAGTAATGAAATTAACTTAAACCCAGGTAACTAATAAGTATGGTTGGAAACCAACTCTAAGAACCTAATTAACTAATTAAGCTAATTATCTAACCTAACTTCCTAAAAAGAGACTAGACTCCTAATTTTATTAAGGGTTAAGTATAATTTACTAAGTTAGAATTAACCAACACTAGTTAACCTCAATCTCAAAACAGGTCAAAAATCAGTAGGGATTAAGCACCCTAAAATCAGGTCTAACAACTTAATTATTTTTATTTTTGATCTAAGACAACTAGTTAGGTTCAATTGTGCATTTGAGTTAACTAAGCTTCAGAATAATTGATTCACTTAGTCTCACATTTAAATGATTCCAACTTCTTCAATCTAGAAATTAACTTAGGTAGCTTCTTAAGTATTTAACTAAAAATATACATCTGTTTAAAACAATTAGTTTGAGGTTAATGGACTAAAACGGATTCATTTGACTTAAGTTAAGAAAACTGAGTTGACTAACCTCCATTAAGTTTAATTAAACTGTTGATTAAATGACTTAAACATAGTATGCAAGCCAACTCTAGGCATTTAATCAACTAACCTTTGATTAATTAACTCAACCTTAGTTAAGAACAACTAGTTGTCACCCAAAGGGACCTAACTAGTGTTAGTTAACTATAGTTAAACAATAACACAAGCAAGTCTAACCCTGGTTACTTAATGGTAATTTCAGAGACTTCAAGGGGGCAAATTAGGTATTGTAGGTTAAGAAATCAGATTTTTAAGGGTAGAAAGGTCTTTTTCTAGGGCTGGAATATTCTGAAAAGGGGCAGCTGTCTCAAAAGGATAAGGGTGACAGCTGCCGTGTATACTATTTCAGCTCTTGAAATGGGAATATACCATAGGATATCCCATTCCCAAATATTCTATAAATATACCTCCTTCCCTTTTAGACAAGGGGAGATTTTTTTGGACTCTTCTTTGAACCTTTTTTGGACTGAAAAAATACAATTATTTTGACTACTAAAAGACTTGAAAAAAAAAACAGAAACAGAAAGGGGATCGCAATTAGGAGTGTGAAAATAATCTGAACTTAGTCTGTCTTGTAGCTGTGGTTTTCTTTCCTAAAGGACCTGGTTTTGTTGTTGTCTTTATTCAATCGTTTGGTATTCAAAGTCATCCTTTTCTAGATTTCTTTACTGTGGGTTTCTTGCTGTTCGTGGGTGCTGTTTGTGGCTGCTGGGTTTTTCTTCTTCTTACTGATTTCCATCTGCCTGACCTTTATTTGGTCAGGTTCCTTTTGTTATCTTGCTTTTAAAGGTATGTAACCATGAACTTTATATACAAAATTATTGAATTCAGACTTTTTTCTAAACTTATTGGTTCATGTTGTATTTTCTTCAAGAATATGTGTATCTTCTCCTTCCCCTTTCTTAATGTAGAAATTGAAGTAAGATTATCATTATCTAAATGTATGCATGCAACTCTTGGAATCTGCTTGGTAGTGTGCTTCTGTTAACAAGCTTAATGTTTGATAGCTAGGTGGTAATTTCATATGCGTTTAGTATGTTAGAAAGATAAATGACACTAGGGTAGATGAATCTGACCTTCCCATGGTCAAATTCACCACATAATAGTGCACAAAACAGTAGTATAGATGGCTGAAATTCATCCTTTAAAGGGTATGCAACATGTAGTCAAATGGGCTATAGAATAAAGAATCTGAACCCTTATATGGTCTGATTCAGTCTCTAAAAAGCCAAGAATAGTCAAAATATTCAAAGGAATGTTATTTGAAGTATTGGTATGGTTGTTAGAAATGTCAAGTAAGTTTGTATCTCTAGGTTTGAATCAGACTCTCCTTCATAGTCAGATTCAATCTAAGAAAAATACATAAAACATGTTGCCTTTCTTCCTGCTGAATCTGTGATCACTTATCAAAATCTGGTTGTCCCTCTATGTGTGATTACAACAGCAGAATTATCTGTTAGAGGCTTCTGTGATTAATTCCATATCCTTGAAGTCATAATAAAGTCATTTAGCTAGAATTAAAGGGGTAGTGAATCTGACCTTTTATAATGGTCAAATTCACCCCATATTTTAGATGTTCATAGAGTAGTTTATCACCCTTCAAGGGTATAGAAGTGAGGTCATCAACAAAGGCTCTAGAGTATGGAATCTGAACCTCCCAAATGGTTAGGTTCACCCTCTCAACATGCCTAAATGATCAAGTTAAGGAATTAATAGGACTAAAGGTCCCCAAGTACAAAAATGGCAAGTCTTGAGGTGAATTGATCCTTTTATGATCATATTCACCCTGAGGTGCATAAACAATTCTGCCAGGTAATATGGTTTGAGCACAAGCATTATCAGAATTAAAATTGACCTTCCCATGGTCAGTTTGGTTCTGGTAGTTGCATAACACTCAAAACAAATGGGGTGTTTTACAGATTCCAAAGAGAAGACTCAAACGTAAGGCTTCAAGAGAGCTCCGATTCAGCAAATTAGTTAGAATTTTATTTTTAGTTTCTTTCATTCTGGAAAGTGTATAGTGGCAGTCAAGTCATAACCCTCTCCCTGTATTTCTTGTGCTTTCATTGTAATGTAATTTAAAGACTGGACTGTACGCTTAATTTCAGTTTTTATTAATGTTCCTAAATTCCGAGTTTACATTTTTCTGTTTTGCAAATGATATTAAGAATGTATGTGAAAACTGCATAAACACCCCGTTTGGATTTTTTTTTTTACTGGAAAAAATGTTTATTTCAAATTCACTAGAGTTTCAACATGGATAGAATCAGTAGATCACCTTCAGTTTACCTTGGGTCTCGTAAATCTGCGAGAATCAACGTATACATACATGCGAACATTAATTCTTTGGAAGCATGAGATTAGTTTGTTTAGAATTGATAAGGATTACTGTTTCTAAATTAATAAAGACCGCCTGTGGTATGATCTTTATTAGAAATCAAAAAAAAAAATCTGGCAGAACTAGAGTGATTTCATCTTGCCCATCCATAACAGAATTAATAAGTAACATATTTGGACATCTGAATTTCTTAAGTGTACACATCTGAACGAATGTGGGACGCTGATTCCCATACTTACCATCGTTGGTTAAAAAACAAAAAATTCTGTCCAGAAATAGCCAAGGATAGGGTGGCCTAAAGTGATTAATTGGGGCTAAAATATGGCCATAGCCCAAAGCATGTATCCTTTAGGCTAGTGAACATCATCTTAGGCGATCCTCTAGGTAGAGGGACATCCTTTAGATTGAAAATTGGGTAAAATTAAGTGTCATTCCAAAAATTACCATTATCTACACTCGGGAGTGGCAACTCATGCCCCCGACCTTCAACTCCAAAATAATGATAAAACGCATATAGAAACCACGGGTGCATTTCATGTGACGTGTGCTAAAAACAACAAGTGTGCGCCATCGTAACTTGTCCAAGATAAATCCATAAACATCAAAAGCGGCTAAAAGGATAAAAAGTCTAAAAGCACAATAGGTTTAAAACATGTAAATAATCAGGTAATTAGGCCAAATATTAATAGTTAAGCGACCTGCTAGAACCACGGAACTCGGGAATGCCTAGCACCTTCTCCCGAGTTAACAGAATTCCTTACTCGGACGCAGACAAATTAAAACAGAGTCAAAATTTCCTCGGTTTGGGATTTTAAAATAATACGGTGTCCCGGAGCATCGTCAAAAATTCGGGTGGCGACTCTGAAAACCAAAATAAATCCCAAATCTGAATGATGTCACTGAAATTGGAAAAACTCCCTATATCATCCCTTTCGGGAAAAAGGAGGTGTAACAGCTCTGGCGACTCTGCTGGGGATCGAACCTAGAATCTTTGGTTCAGGGTTCAAGAATTCGAGCTTAGAATAACTGTTGTATTTTGCTTTATTACCTGGTTTTACATATTTGAACCTAATGTGCTAAATGCTGCTTTTACCGCTTTGATATTATCTGAACTGTATATAAAATTGTGCCGAAACCCTCTTCTCTCTGAGTCTTCTAAATCATCTGGGAAGTGTGCACTTCGTGTGACTTCTTTTCTGTTAAAGTCATATCCAAATTTTAGAACGAGGTACGGATAAGTTTCAAAGCCGGCGAAGCTTCTGTATTCCCGATACGCTGCCCCGACCTCGGCTCGAGCTGTCCGCTCGGGTAAGCCTGGTCTAGAACAAAACCCCAGGTTTAAACCTAGAATAACAGAACCTCATACCGGATCCCTAGTAGGAACGCTTATTGCATCATGTGCATTTGACTTAGGGGACTCAACACAGGGGTTGGGTCCGTCTAGGACAGGTGTACCCGAAATAAAAGACTACCCTGATGCATTTTATTTGCTACGTATGCATTTATTTGTCACAGCTTGTGTATCGACCGGCTAAACAAAAAATGATGAGCAGAAAAACCAAGAGTGAGGTAGAATAGAGAATTTACCCTATTTTGGAAAATCCTCGTGTTTATCCCGAAACGCTGCCAAAATTTCTAAAACAAATAAAAAAAATATACAAAAACAAAATGAGTGGGTATACATTAATCAAGATTTTTCCCGAACTACGCTTTGTTTGATTCTCACTGGAGTGAGATACGTAGGCAACCCTCATCGGGTCCAACTCCATTTTTCAAAATCAAACAAATATAGCCTTAAATAAAATTAGGTGACACCATTATAGCCTAATCGCCCAAGTGGGGCGCCGGAAGGCCGTTTTTCAAGAATGTCCACCTGTGTTTTTGTCTTTAAATTTCGACCCAATTCGCGAACACGGCTTTAAAAGGCCGTATTCGCAAAGGTGGTCCATTTTCTTTAAGCCCTTTGCCCAAAATGACACTTTTCGAAAAAAATTCTGTGGTCTTAGTAAAAAGAACGAATGTGCGGGATGAATACAGTTGAAAACATCCCCTTCAAAGCAGTCGAGGAAATCCCTCTGGGACTCCATATGCGGTGGAGCAACTTGGGGGAGACCAGTAGAAAGTCTGTTATAAAAGCTTTATGGGGACTTACTGGCCTTTTAAAGATCAAACCGAGGTTGGACATCGTCGAGGCTCTAGTACCGTTCTAGGATCCCGCCCACAATGTATTCCACTTTTCGGACTTTGAATTAACACCCACGCTGGAGGAAATAGCGGGGTATGCAGGTCTCGATGACAATCTCAGAAGTTGGTACCCAGTGGCGCCCAGGGCGGTGACTCCCCACAAGTTTTTGGATATGTTGAACATTAGCCGGGACATCCAAGTCCCACATTTGTCCGAAGGCTTCTGCACTTTCTACTTTCTTTACATACGTTATGGAGATCCCCAGGGTTATAAGGCTAACAACACTGGTCTGACTCACAAAGATCAAGCTAAATAGGAAGCCCGCCGGGGGCTAGCTTTTGTGGTAGCATTCTTGGGCACCTTGATCTGCCCAAGAAGCGACGAATGCATAGACATCGGACTTGTGGGAATAGAAGACTTCATGATGAAAAATTCTAATGGCACACTGATACTGATGGTCTTAGCCGAGATTTACCGTGCTCTGACAGTTTTCCAATCAGGGGGAAAACTCTTCGAGGGGTGCAACCTGCTCCTACAAATCTGGCTGATCGAACACCTCTGTCACCGCTCGGGTTACATGAACTACGGCTTAACCGGTTTGAACTGCATCGAGGAACATGGTACTCGGGTAAAAGGCCACCAATTCCCTGAAGGCACAGAAGCTTGGCACTCATACTTGAGCTCGCTAACTGCCAACCAAATCGAGTGGACGTTAGGATGGCTCCCTCTCAACGAGGTTATCAATATGTTTGCTGAGGTTTGCTATACCCTATTAATGGGCCTGCGAAGCATTTAGCCATATGCTCCGCATCGGGTCCTACGCCAGTTGGGCAACAGGGTGTTCCCCATGACGAGGATTTAAGCCAACAAGCCATTGAATTATGCCCAAGAGCTGCATTTCCTGAAGGCAGGGTCCGTCAAATTTGGAATAAGTGCAACCCGCCTACACCTATTGGTACGGTGTAAGAGGCAGGGAGCATCAAAAGATCAAGAACGACCCGCAAAGAGACCCCATGTACAACAATTCGCCGAGCAAACTCAAGAGCATTGAGCTTGGTTAGAAAAAGAGAACAGCTACCGAGCCGCTATAAGCAAATTGGAGATGACAAAATGGGTATATTATATTATTGTTATTTTGACAAATTGTTGGTTGGGGATTATTCTTATGATATATATTTGGACTCATATTTTAAATTTGAACTCATCAAAAATAAATTTGAGCATTAAATCATATGTTGGATTGTTAAAATTCGAAAAACAAGTTATTATTTCTATGAAGAAATTTGCTCACATGAACTTCATGGAAGATTTAGAAATTTCAACCTTAGTAAGCTAAACGTTAGACAAAAAAGGTCGAAAAATTGACCTTCACAAGCCAAACTTCAGACAAATATGCCGAAAGTTTGGCCTTAGCAAAGTGAACTTCACGCAAAAATATCGAAGGTTTGCTGCCAACTTTCATATGTGAGTTTTGCGAATTCCATCGCATGTGTTGTGCTGACCAGATAGGTTATCTTATATTTTAGAATCTAATTCTGTGTTTCGAAGCCTTAAATATCCCGTTTTAGTCTTTCCGGAAAGCTTTTATGTTAAAAACTAAGAAAATATGAAATTTTAACTTAAAATCTATTTGAGTTGACTTCGATCAACGTTTTGAGCAAACGAACCCGGATTCGTGTTTTGATGATCCCGGTAAGTCCGTATCGCGATTTGGGACTTGGGCGTATGCCCGGAATCGAATTCGGAAGTCTCTAGCCCGAGTTATCGCATTTTGTAGAAATTTGAAAGTTTAAAGCTTAATAAATTTGAAATGTTTGACCGATGTTTGACTTTTGGATCTCGGGTCCGTATTTAGTTTCGGAGCGCGATATAGGTTTAATACTACATTTATGACTTGTTTGTCAAATTTGGTGAGAAACGGAATTGGTTTGACATGATTCGAATGTCCGGTTGTGAAAATAGAGGTTTCAAAGTTTTCTTGAAAATTTTATTTGATTTGGTGTTCAATTCGTAGTTCTAGGTGTTATTTTGGCGTTTTGATCGCGCGAGCAAGTTCGTGTGATGTTTTTAGACTTGTGTGCACAATTGGTTTAGAGCCCCGAGGGCTCGAGTGAGTTTCTGATAGGCTACAGAGTGAATTTGAATTTAGAACTCAGCTGGTGTCTGCAATTTCTAGTAACTGGCCTCTGATCTCACATTTGCGAGATCAGTGTTCGCATTTATGAACATTCGCAATTCCTAACAGGCTCGCATTTGCGAAGAGTACCTGGGTCAGCATAAGTTCGCATTTGCGATCATGAGGTCGCATTTGCTGGGAGGCCAGAGTTCGTATTTACGAACAATGCTTCGCATTAAGGGGGTCAGGTGGGGGAAGTGATTGCAAATGTGATCAAATGGTCGCATTTGCGAAAAGTCAGTGTTCTCATTTGCGAACTTTTCATTGCAAATGCGATGATGGTATAGGTGTGAGAGTCCTCGCAATTGTGATGGATTCCTCGCAATTGCGGGGCTCCCATTTGCAGACCCCTGCAGCTAGGTAAAACTTGACTTAGACGGGATTTTTGCTCATTCTTCAAAATTTTCAAAACAAGAAACCCTAGAGGTGATTTTCCAAAGAACTTTTCTTCCCCAAATCATTGGTAAGTGATTCCAAACTAGTTTCTTTCAATCTTTCACTATATTTCCTAAGATTTCAACCTAAAATCTTGTGTTTTCATGGTGAAACTGGGGGAGGGAGGAGGGTTTGGGTAGAAATTAGGAATTTTGTAAATTGGGGATTTAGACCTCAAATTGAGGTCGGATTCCAAAATAAATTACATAATCTGGCTCGGGGGTTGACTTTTGTTGACTTTTTCAAAAATCACCTAAATTGAATTATTTGCAATCGTGGGTAGTTCCTAAGGCTTAATTTTAATCGTTTGGTTGGTAATTTGCTAGATTCTATTGGTTCAGAGGCTTATTTGAGAGACAAAGTTGTCGTTGAGCATTAAGTGGTCTTTGGAGCGAGGTAAGTATTGTGTCTGACCTTGACTTGAGGGAATTAGGAACCCTCAGACTATGTGCTATGTGAATTTCATGTGAGTGGCGTATATACGAGGTGGCGAGTGCTTATGTGCCGACGAATTATCTGTTTTTCCTGTTTTCCCGCTTTTCTTAAATTATCTCTTTTCCTGTTTTAATTGTTATATGCTCTAAATGTGTTCCCATGCCTAATTGCTACATGTTAGTCATTGTTTCCTCCTGTTTATGATATTAGATCTTTTCATAGTTTTATGATCTCCTACTATTTTCCCAAGTTGGTTTATTTGCACCTTCTAGTTGTAAATTATAGATTGATCTCAATGTGTAGTATTACTTATGCAGATTATCATGTTGTATAAGGTTTCCTATTTGTTTCAGTTGGTGTTTAGGGATTGTAAAAGTTTTTCTGTGATTTGAAATGTAAGTTTTACTGTGCATATTGAGAACTTAATATTGATATGGTGGGATCGGGTTACACGCCGCAACAGGTGAATTAAGGGTGGTATGATGAGGTGGAATAAAGGTGAATCTATATTGTACGGTGGTAACGGGTTGCACACCACAACATGTGTAATAAGGGTAGATTGTTTTGATGGAATAAGGGTGAAATATGATTATGATATTGTGATATAATGGGATCGGGTTGCGCGTCGCAACACCTATATATATACTCATTGTTGTTAATATTGTTACGAGGAAATAAAGGAGGATTATGTGACGTACGGTGGGATCGGATTGCGCGCTGCAACAACCTGTGTGTTCATATTCCTCTGAGTTGTGATAGTTTTACGGTATTTCCTTTTGCACTTAAGGATTGGTAAATTTTGAACGTCGCTGACTAAATCCTGAAGCTATAGCTATTACTTTCAATTGACTGCTTTATTTCGTTTTGTATTTCTTTTTTCTATCTATATTATTTATATTGCGTACAAGTTGTGGTGTGAGTGACCCGCCTTAGCCTCGTCACTACTTCATCGAGGTTAGGCTCGGTACTTACAGAGTATATGGGGTCGGTTGTACTCATACTACACTCTGCACTTCTTGTGCAGATTTTGGTACCGGCACGAGCTGGTCGTGAGGTTAGCAGCTGGACTTTCTCGACAGGAGACCCAATGCAAATCTGTTGGCGTCCGCAGACCCTGGAGTCTCTTCCTAGTCACATTATTTTACTGTTTCTTTTCTTTCAGAACAATATATTTCCTTTCAGACTCTGTTTGTAGTAAATCATAGTAGCTCGTGAGTTGTGAATCCAAATCCTAAATGTATCTGATATTATGAGTTTTATGTTATTCCACATATCAGTTTTAGCTTCTGTTTAGCTTAATTGTTCTTGTTATTGAAATTGGCTAAAGTTGGCATTAAGAATCCTCTACCTTTGGCTTGCCTAGCAAGTGAAATGTTAGGTGTCATCACGATCCCGAAGGTGGAAATTCCAGGTCGTGACATATGTATGAAGTTAGTTCTAAAGCGGCTAAATTTATAAGTTATTATAAACTGCGACTATGACTTAAATGATGGTCCTAAAATTAGCTATATGTGCACTTCCTCATTTTCTTTTGTTTATGGTTCACCACAGTATCAAAAGGGATTTTTATTGTCTTATACTATATGAAACTTTATTACCCTCCCTAATTAAGTTTTAACTTAATTACATGGGCATATATAAGTTACCAATTATATGCAAATTAGTTTTAAATAAGTATCCCTTTATATTAGGAATTGAACAGAGAATCCTCATCCCTGCGCTCTTTCTCTCTCTCTCTCTCTCTCTCTCTTCTTTCCCCAATTTTCTTCCTTCGCCTCTACTTTTCATCCCCTTTTCACCCAGGAAATTCATCAAATTATAATATAGAGTTTTAACTTAGCAAGTTCCTTTCACACAATTGGTGTTTGAATTGAAATTGTCAATCAATAAATTTTGAAGGTATTTGATTCTCCACCGTTGACAGCCATTAAAAAGCTCTGAAGCTCTGAATTCGAATTTGGATTTTTAAAAACTATTATTTGTTTGGATCGGCCGTTGTTGTAAATAATTAAAAATATTCTTTGAAGTTTATATCTTAATTTTGAGGGTATTTGGTGAAGATTAAACTTGATTTTGGCTAAATTTCAGATTGAAACTCGAAGAAGAAGAAGAAGAAGAAGAAGAAGAAAATATGTTTTTATTTGAATGTTGTATGAAAGTTGAAAAATAGTCGTATAATGTATATCGTTGTATGAAATTTGTATTTAAGTTAAATACGATCTTTTTACCTAAAGTTATTGATATGTATCAAAATTGCTTTAAGAGGAGGTTTTGACTGAAATGTCAGAGAGAAAGAAGAACACACCACTTACAAAATATATACATACCATATATAAAATACATACAAAAGACATATTGTATAAAATTTGTATTTAAGTTGTATGTTGTTGTAGTTGTATTTAACTGGGTAGAAATAATGTATGGAAGTTGTATATAAGTTGTATATTACATAATTAGTTGAATAATTATTATTTTTTACTATGTATGTTGTTGTAGATATTTAAATTTGCATTAAATTTGTACGAATTTTATTTTTATCTTAAATGTTGGTGTACCATACATTGTTCTTTTCTCAGTTGATTTATTAAGGAATGAAAAGTAGAAAATGAATTCTGAATCGATTCATGTTCACTGACTCATTTTTTTTTATGGAAAAACTTGAATATTGATGAGAACTGATGATTTGGGTGGAGAAATTTCGGGTTTTACATTAAAGCGTCATCGCCGCACTTCGGAGAAACTGAATTTTATGTGAGATTTGAATTTTGTGTGAGAAATTAACTGGTTAGCGTAGATTCTTGCTGGAAATACTAATATAAAGTTAAATCCGAAGTTTGGAGGCGATTGAATTTAATTTGAAATCTGCTAAAACTACGAATCTGCTCAATCATGTTGTTGTATTTAAGTTTTATGATGTTGTAGTTGTAAGATCGGCAACCTAGGTTTACTTTTTCTAATAAAATTAGACCAAGGGAAAAAGAAGTTGGGCATGCTGCAAATTCCAGTTACAACAAGGAAGGTGCTTGGATTTAGAAATTCTTTTGGGACGAGGTTGAATGGGGATGAACCGAGCAAAGCTATAAAGACAAGTAGTGAGGAAGGCTTCACTGCTGTGTCACGCAATATTATTTCAATTAGAGATAGAGAGTAGAGTTATTGTTTATGAAGTTAGTACGTGGAGTTTTCCTTTGCATCTAAATGTCCATTTTAGTTTTTTATAGCTAATTACGGACGGGAGGAGATCGAGGTTGCCAATGATAATAGGAGAAGTAACTGAGTGTGAGTTTGATTGCTTATTCTTGAGTTTGATTGATTAATTTTAATTTAAGAGCTTGAAACTTAACCTTGAATTTAACTTAAGAGTATGAGTGTGAGTTTGGTCTGTGTGTTACAAACGCTTTCATATTCGCCACGAACAGTAATGGTGAAGTTGATCATTGGGCTTGAAGCCATTGAGGTAAGGCGTGAGATTGAGGGGAAGTGCACGGTTAGTCACTAATAACATATGTATTTACTTTTAAGTCACTATTTAAAATGTCTTTAGTCTTTAGCCACTGCTTTAATAAACTTTACCTGCCCGGACGAAAACACTCTTCTGCTCATAAAGCTCAGAACCAAGTGTCCTTAACTTTTGAACTTGTAACTCTAAGTTCAGGACTTCAGGATTACATGTCCTTAACTTTTGAACTTGGAACTCGAAGTTCAGGACCATATGTCCTTAATTTCTGTGCTTGTAATTTTAAGTTAAGGACTACTTGTCCTTAACTTTTGAACTTGTAAGTCTAAGTTCAGGAACTATTGTCCTTAACTTTTGAGCTTGTTAGTCTAAGTTCAGGACTAAGTGTCCTTAACTTTTGAATTTGTAACTATAAGTTCAGGACCAAGTATCCTTAACTTTTGAGCTTGTTAGTCTAAGTTTAGGACCTATTGTCCTTAACTTTTGAGCTTGTTAGTCTAAGTCCAGGACCTATTGTCCTTAACTTTTGGGCTTCTTAGTCTAAGTTCAGGACCTATTGTCCTTAACTTTTGGGCTTCTTAGCCTAAGTTCAGAACCTATTGTCCTTAACTTTTGAGTTTGTTACTCTAAGTTCAGGATTTCAGGACCTATTGTTCTTAACTTTTGAACTTGTAACTGTAAGTTCAGGACCTATTGTCCTTAACTTTTGAGCTTGTTAGTCTAAGTTCAGGACCAAGTGTTCTTAACTTTTGAACTTGTAATTCTAAGTTCAGGACCAAGTGCCCTTAACTTTTGAACTTGGAACTTGAAGTTCAGGACCAAGTGTTCTTAACTTTTGAACTTAAAATAATAGTTAGGTGGAACGCTTAGGAGGAATAGGATCAGGATGCACTTCAAAAGTTTTTCCTAATGTCCAGGTCAGCCAATCTTCGAATATGTCTTGAACGGCTTTCTTCTAAAACTCTTTAATTACTACGAATATAGATCATGAAAATGAACATTTAAAGTATCACATTCTAGAAACGAACTAAAATACTTACTCGAGGAAAGAAAGTGAAAAGGGAACAAGTAGAAGTAAGGAAAGAATCTGAAAATGGTCTAACCTGTGATACCACTGTATTTCCGTTTGGGAAGGAAAGGGTAACAACATCCTTTCATATTAATTTTAATAGACTAGTGACTACTTTTGCTCAGCATTAAAAATGCTGGATAAAAAGTAAATATAACTTTAAATAGTGGCTACCCCATACAATTTTTACTGAGATTGAAGGGCTAATGGGTTATTGGGCTTGAAGCCAATGTATGGGCCTATTTGATAGGAGCCCAATAAATAAGACTTTTATTAAAGAGATTTTTCATTCCTATACATTATTTAAAACTTTATTATTCTTAATGTCCATATTTAGTTAATTACCCGGCATAAACAAGTTTTGTTTACAAAATATATACAATTCACCTTAAAAGGCTCCCAAATTCATTATTTGTGTCTTCAATCAAGGAATTTAATTACACCCTTTTTCTTCTTTTTCTCCTCTTCTCTTTCTTATTTTTCTTTCGCCAGGGATAAAACCATGCTCTAACTATTAAACCAAATTTAATGCTAACTATTAATCAAATTGCCCAAGCTGTAAATATAGGAAATATATTAGTAAAGAAACGTTACTGATTAGATTAGCTAAAAAGTCATCAGGAAACACAACCAATCATACCACTTTCAAATATATTTTTTTAAATAGAAATTAAACCATGTTAAAAAAATTGCAAAAAACAGGAACTAAAGGTTAGATGTTTTGTTTTAAAATTTTATATGTCCGTTTAGGGTTTAAAAACTGAAAATTTGCTTCGAATAAACAATGGAGGAGGGGAATAAACAACGGTGTAGAAGTATTAGAGAAGAACTGCAAAAGATCTGAAAACTCAAAAATTATACAAATTGCAAAACTCTGACTAATTTATTTGTTAAGGAAAAAAACAAATAATAGATTAAATTCAACTACCTTGACGAAAAAGAACCACATGATTGTAAATAGTTTGAAATACTCCATTACTACAGTGTTACTTTAGTTAATCATTTCTACGAAAATGCCCATAATTATCATGCAGTATACTTAGAGATTCACTGAATGGAGGCACATTTGAGGCTCGCTCGATCTTTCTTTGATCTGAAGATTTTCCCAGCTATTTCCCGTTGGATCACACTCAATATTTGCAATATACACTTATTTAGTAAAAATTGTGCGGGGTACTTTATTTTGTCGCCCCATTTAACTTATACTCGCTTTTTTAAAAACTTTTAACTTGTACCCACTTTTTAAATAATTTCAGTTCCCTTTCCCTCGCTGAGCTGAAGTTCACCAGTTAAGCTGAAGTTCGTCAGTTATAAAGACAAAACTTCAGCTCTAGAGTTGAAGTTCCCCAGTGTAACTGGGGGAACTTCAGCCCCGTATGCTGAAGTTTTTGTTTTTATAACTGGAGAACCTCAGCCCCGTATGCTGAAGTTCCCTAGTTACAAGACAACAACTTCAGCTCTAGATCTGAAGTCCGCAAGCTACTTCAGGCCCGTCTTCTAGAATGCTGAAGTTTTGGGTGATTGTCTTTGCTACTTCAGGCCCACATGCTGAAGTTATGCGCAAAAACGGGTACAGATGCAATTTTTTTTACAAAGCGGGTAAAAGTTAAAACGTGGCATAAAAAGTGAGTACGGATGCAAAAGCCCCCTTATTTACAATTAATCTATAATTTATCTACAGTTTTTATACATTATGTTTACACAGTTAAATACAACTAAAATATCATACAACTTAAATACAAATTTTATACCATATGTCTTTTGCATATTTTGTATCTGATTTATACATAGTAAAAATAAATTTCATACAACTAATTATATATTATACAACTTATCTATAACTTTCATACATTATTTCTACCCAGTTACATATAATTACAATATCATACAACTTAAATATAATTTTTATACAATATTGTNATATATATATATATATATATATATATATATATATATATATATATATATAATTTTTTAACAATTTCGTAAATATAATGTATGGCATGTCTTCTTCTTCTTCTTCTTCTTCTTCGAGTTTGCCAAAATCAAGTCTAATCTTTACCAAAACACCCTCAAAATTGAGATGTAAACTCCAAACCATATTCACAGTTATTTGCAACAATACCCAATCCAAACAAATAATGATTTTTGAAAACTCAAATTCAAATTCAAAGCTTCAAAGTTTTTTAATGGTTGTCAATGGTGGAATCACTGCTCTCTTTTCCTTTGCTTTACATTACTGAAATTAGGGATTGAGAGATTGAGAGAGACGTAGAGAGAATTCCCAATTCTTTGCAACAACACTCAATTCAAGCAAATAATTTTTTTTTGAAAATTCAAATTCGAATTCAAAGCTTCAAAACTTTTTAATGGTTGTCAATGGTGGAATTGATGCTCTCTTGTGCAAGATACATGGGGGAGGAGGGTGTGATGTGGAAAGAGAAACGTGGAGGGAGTGGAAGATACGTTAGAGTGATTTTAGGACACTAGTTATTATCATTAATTCTCTTAAAATGTACATAAATAGTAATTGGATATTTTAAATGTAATTATAGTAAAACTTGAACGGGAAGGGTAATATAGTTTCATGTAGTGTATAGGAATGTAAAAATCTCTTTATTAAATTCATTTAATTATACTTAAATAATTAACTCAATTATATTAGTCCATAGTGTTATTTGGATTATAAATTTAGAATAAAAAATCAAAGCTTCTCATGAATTTAAATCTAACAAAATTCCTTCTTGCCTTTTGTTAATCTCAAAATAAATGGTTAAATTTAATGAATTAATACAGTTTCGTGAATCAAAGTTCAGAAAAAACTCTGATACTTCTCCACAGTTCGTTAAAATTCAATTTAAAGTTAACAATTTAACTAATTTTAATAATTATAATGAATGATTAAGCTAAATTAACTAACGGTGATTCTAGGTGGTTTTATTTTTTTAAAAGAAAAAATAGAACCATCATTTCTTAATGATTCTTTAATAAACCCATAACTCAAGGTTTTTGCCAAGCTTTTAAATCATTTTTTCTAAAAATAAAAAACAAGGTGCTTATGTTGAAGAGTTTAAAGCAGTTTGACCAAACATTCGGGTAAAAACATGTATTTTAACTAGTAGTGAAGTTGTACTTTTATTATGAGAAAGAAACTGAAAATAATTTTCCATAGAAGAAGAAACGAGGGTTGTTTTAAAACACTTTAATCAAGGTCTCTTATCATAAATATTAAATCATTTACTTTTTAAATAATGTGAACTGTATCTTCTTTCATAATTTGATGTTCCAAAGAATTTTTAGAAAGATTTGTACATTGCTTTTATAATAATATTGACTAATAAAAAAACACAAACTACTAACAAAATTAGGAGCAAATAAAATATATTTGTCTCAAATCACTTCTTCTTCCGTTTTTTACTGGACCAAACGGTATTTTGTTATCGTCATAATGAACTAACATTAAAAAAGTTACTTCTTATATGTCAAGCAAACTAGTGTTTGACGAATCAAAATGTGGCCACTAATATTAGAATTCTAAAGTATTAAAAAGAAAAAGAAAGATGCCAAATGTTTTTCTTTTCAAGCAGCACTAATTTTAAAGTTAATTAAATTTTAAAAATTGCATCCTTTATCTCTCTCTAGAACTAGAAGGAGAGTCTTCTTTCGCGTTCGTCTCGTCCAAACCAATAGCCTTTTTTTTTTCTTTTTTATTTAATATTAAGTATTCAAAAGGAGAAAAGAAACAGAAAAAAGAAGTTTAAGCAAATCTTTCCTCATATAATTAGGTTATGAAAAAGTTTCCTGAAAGTTCTTCTCCTCAAAGGAAACTAGAATCAAATAAAAATATTTTTTTCCCTTCTTTTTAGTGAGTATGATGATCTTTTTTTTCTTTTCCAAAGGTATATATAATATTAATGCATAGAATAAACAAGTTGAGCAAAGGTGCCCATAGCCTCCTTTTATAATCCAATTTGGGAGAAGGTTCTCCCAAGATATTTCCTTTAACAAAATAATAGAAAACTTAGCTAATTATGTGCTACTTTGTTTAGATTCCTAGGAATATAAACAAAGTCTACATGATCAAACAAAGTCGAGAGCTTCTAAATGTCTTCACAAGTCACTTTTATCTCCCATAAAATAGTAATTTTTTCCGAATCGTGTCAATAAAACTTTTCGCATCTGATGGGATCTTCACCTTCTTCCAACCATTCATAAGTACCCGTTCAAGAGCCCTTCTTATAGCAAGTGCTTCAGCTATCATGGCTTTGGGGATCCATGTGCATGAAGCAGTTTCTCAAGGCTATTCATAGCCGCAACACCAATACTTGCACGTCTAGCATCCACCTGTAAACTCACATCAGTAAATAATAATATGTCATCTTGGTGGTTTGTTAGTTGAGCCGCTAAGCAAATTCTGTTTTGAGGAGAAGTAGATGAGCAAGTATCTAAGATATCCTTATATTCATGATAATCAAATAGTGACTTAGAAATAATATCAGTCGGTTCAAACCTCTCATGATTAAAGTACCATGTATTCCTAGTTTTTCATATTTGCCACATAATATTAACACTTAAATTTAATAATTCTATTGACTCAAGATATTGTCTAGTATTAGAAACCAAAGTATACCACCAAATCGATAATCATTAATTTTGTCCAAGTCAGGCCAATTTATAGGATTTTGTTTCCATACTAGTTGAGATCGGGGATATCTAAACATCATATGCTCAACATTCCCGTTTTCAGTACCACAAATCTTACATGTTCTCTCCATACTGGATATTCTTTTGGCAAGGTTACTGCTTACTGGTCATTTGCAAAAACAAAAATGGTTTTATATAAAATCTCTTAGGAGATCTTAATTTAAAACGCACGAGATTTAAGAATAAACACATGAAATTTTTGTAGGATTTTTTTATATTGTAAAAGGTTGGAGTGTTAATGAATATTCGAAAACCGACTAAACCGATCGAATTGTACTGCATCGAACTGATTTTTAGGTTTCTTTTTAAGAAACCGTAGGTTTTTATATAAATCTATAACTGCACCAATAATTAGGGTAAGTTTTTTATTTTATAAAAATAAACCGAATAAATACCAAACTGTATTGAATACATTTTACATGTGAAAAATATATTTATCTAGTAAGTTTAAAAATAATAATGCATTAAATTTTTCTTTGGAAATTTGAATTATGAAAACTATTACAAGCCAACAAGTAATTAAACTCAAAATACTAATTCCTAAAACTTATTATGCTTCTACTTAAACTAAGTTATTTCAAGTATCTTTATTAGCAGACAAAGTATTCTAGCGATTATGAGTAGCAAACTACAATGTATTGAATATGTTTCCTTTCACATAATTTAGATTTATCTTTTTGAATATTTAATCTTCTATAAACTTTATTTTTGAGTCCCAACTTGGTTAATATCTTTCCACTCGTGTGATTTATATTTTCTTTGCCTTTGCTTGGTTCTTTTACGTTATTGTAGAATAGTTGATGGATGTATACTCTAGCCATCTTTTATGTTTTTTAATTCATCACCCTTTAAACAGTAAAAATATCTAGAGAGTTTTGCTAAGTCCTATAAAAGAATGTATGTTATTGCATTCTACTTCTACTGGTGATTTTTACATGATATTTAAAACAATACTGAAAATTAACCGAACCGTACTGATACCGAAGAGAAACCAATGACGGTTCGAAAAGTCTAGTTTTGGTTATACATAATAGAATAACGAAAAATTAGTATGGTACAAATTTTATAAAATAATCGGTCGAACCGAACCATTGACACCCCTAGTAAAAGGTTATATTGAATAATTTCCTTCTCATCCTTCATTCATTTCATTTAGATATCTTTTTAATTTATTTTTTTGGAAATAATGTCACCTTTTGCATATAGGCTAGCAACATTTTTATTTTATTTTTAATGACATGTTTAAAATAAATATTTCAAAAAAAAGAATTTGGAATATTATATATTTTAATATACATACCTTTAATTTAATACCATAAAATTTAAACAATTTTTTTGTTTTTAAATCAATTTGAATATGTTTTTAATTTTTAACGTGTTAGATCAAACTTAAGACAAGTATAGGCAGACATATTGCCTATAGTAGACAAAATCTAAATTTTTGTATAGGCAGACACGCAACACTTTTCTGGTACACGTGGACAGATCCTTAGTAGACAAAATTACAAGTCAGCAGCCTTCAACTCCAGTCATATTGCATTACCACAGTCCCAAAGTAATAAGTTTCCCATCCTAATTCGTTTATAATTTATTAATCATCCTTTCACGATAAGTGTAGTTTTCTAATATTATAGTGGCGATAGTTAAAATATCAGTCACAATTCACTAATTCGACTTTTGTGAGCTAAGAACTATGATCAAATTGATTGATAGCTTGTTTGGACAAGTTTTTTTTGATTAAAAATATTATTTTTAAAAAAAATTAAGATTTTTGATCAAATTTTTAAGAAAAAAAATACTTTTGAGAAGCAAAAAAAAAGTACCTATAGCTTTTTCCCAAACGTATTTTTTTGCAATATTTTTTAAAAGCTTAACCAAATACTAATTGCTGTTCAAAAATATTTTAAAATTAATTAGCTGTTTTTTATCGAAAACACTTTCTATACAATACTTTAAGCTGATTTTTTATTCTTATGTTAAATTCATGATAAAGTAGGCAGTTTTGAAAATTTTTGGAGTTACCTTTACGCAGAAATAAGAAAGATTTAAACAACTTTATCAAAGATTCGATAATCTTCAAGAACATCAAAGAGCATACAATAAACTTAGGAATAATACCATCCCTCCACACACTACCACTAAAAATTAAAAAAATAAAAATAAAAATAATGAAAAGATGAGCAGCAAAGTACAGAAAATTCAAGAAAGGAATAAATTTCTTTCTTGACAAAAACATTACTTTAAAAACCAAAGCATAAGAAAAAAAATGTTTTTTAATTTAATTAGTCATTATCTTTATAGTGTAACGCATCTGACCCGCGGTGGAATAAAAAATATAAAAAAAATATAAGCTTAACTTCCTAATCAAAATTCTGTTGTTCTCTTCCCTTTCCCCTTGTCCCGCGGATTCCTTCCTTTCTTCCACTCACAACTCCAACATTTTCTCTCCAAAAAAAAGCTTCTTTTTTTCAAAACAATTGACAACGAAAAAGAATAAAATCGAAAAAAAAAAAACGTCTGAATATTTGTTTCAATTTTTGAAAAACAAATATGGGTTTGTTGGTGGGGTTCTTCTTAGGTGCTGCATTGGGTGTTGGTCTAATAGTTTGTTTTGCTCGCTTTCAAAATAACAGATCCAAAGCTCGCATTGATTTGGTACGATTTTCTAATTTATTGGATTTATTTTCACGTTGGAATTGGTATTTTGTATTTTCTTGTAATAATTTGATGCTTTTGATATATTTTGTTAGGCAAAATCCATAGCAGCATTTGCCAGGATGACAGTTCAAGATTCAAGAAAACTTCTTCCTCCTGAAGCATATCCTTCTTGGGTTGTCTTTTCACAGAAGCAAAAGTTGAGTTGCATTTGCTTAATACTTTTCTATAATATGGGCTTATATGCAGTGGCCGAACCAGAAATTTATACAAGGGGATTCAAAAAACAGTTTGGATGTCATAGTTAAATTTGACCCTATGACCTAAAGCAACTTTTGAACCCGCTTTACCATTACACTCTAATTTTTCATCATGTCAAGGGGATTCAACAATATATATATAGCCCAAAAAAAATTCATTTTTACCTTATTTGCACAGTATAATTTTTTCGACGAAGGAGTTTCGGTTGAACCCCCTTCATGCTTATATGTAAATTTTAATAGACTAAAGTATTCAATTTGCTAATAATGGTTATTGTATTTTCTTTTGTGAATTGCAGTTGAATTGGCTTAACCAGCACTTAGAAAAAATTTGGCCTTATGTTGATGAGGTAATTGTGTTTTTGAAACTCTTAATATACCCTTTCTTGATTCACAGTGGCGGAGCCACGAATCCTAACAAGGGGATTAAAAAATGAAAACTTGCACAGTGAGTGAATAACTTACTATTTATATACACCAAACAGATTGTCTTCACCCTATTTGTACAGTGTAATTTTCGACAAGGGGAGTTCAATTGAACCCTCTTCTACACACTTAGCTCCGCCATTTCTTGATTGGCATTTTAAGTTTGTGTTAATTCTTGGCTTAGGCAGCATCAGAGTTGATAAGAACATCTGTTGAGCCAGTTCTTGAGCAATATAGACCATCTATCTTAGCTGCTCTCAAATTTTCAAAGCTCACATTGGGTACTGTGGCTCCATCCTTCACAGGTTAGTTCAATAGTTGCTGCATTTTTTGACATTAAAGTAATTGCTTATATAGGTCCACTTTTAATTGCTTAGCTTTGAGCAAGTGATAGATTTCTATTCCTAATTAACAATTTGTTTAGATGATCCTTTTATAATATAGTTTCTTTTCTTTACACTAAACCGCCAACCTCTACATACGAATTAGACCTCTAGGCAGGTAGAAATTTTCATGGTCTTCAATGTTCTATTCTACTTGTCCCTATCGTCTCATTTTCATTGAATTTTCCTTTTGTGAAATGTTCATGGTCTTGGTAGTCTGACCTTTAACATGGATGTAAATTTGGATAGTCAATCCTATAAGTAGTTATTAATGGCTATAGGCATTAAGTTCCCCCTTTTATTTAGATAGGCTAGCCATCTATATCCAATTATGGGCAAGGAATTCATCTGCTATATCTGTTTGGAATAATAAAACTTCGACATCTCCTTTTGGTCTTTCAGGAGTTTCCATTATTGATGGTGACCCTGGGGAAATTATTATGGAATTGGAAATGCAGTGGGATGGAAATCCCAATATTGTGCTCGATATTAAGACTTTAGTTGGCGTAGCGCTACCTATACAGGTACTTTTGACATCTCTGGTTTTGCAATAAATGAGTAACTCATTATGGTAAGCAGAAAATTTTGATGCAAGCAGTAAATGAATAAACTTCATGAACTATTCAGATTAAAATATAATACATTCTACTAACATGAAATTGTGGGTCTGAAATAATAATTTACTTGCATTGGAGAAATATAGTCTAAGCTGTTAAGTCAAATTTTACATCGTACTCTCCTTTCGAAATGTTTGTCTACAAAAAATCCAATTTTTGCTGAAAGATCAAGACTTTATTCACGGAAACATCACTACTAATCAAGAATCATCTTGCATATTTTTCATTCTTCTCCTAATCCAGTTGTTTATTGTAGGTCAAGAATATTGGATTCACGGGGGTTTTCCGGTTGATATTCAAACCACTAGTTGCTGAGCTTCCTTGTTTTGGAGCGGTTTGCTACTCCTTGCGTCAAAAGGTGAGCGCAAATTATTCCTCTATTATTTGGTTTATGAAGTTTCCTACAATTAGTTTCATGGATGTCAATTGGCCTCGTTCACACTTTTCGCTTTTATGTACTGTGTAACTTGATGTAAAAGTGGACTATACATTTTGATATGCATCTTCAATTTTGCATCTGGTTCTGTTATAATTCGTGCTACCAGAAAAAAGAATGTTTCTCTTAAGTTTCTTTCTTGGAGCTAATAGTGGTTCTGATATTATGTTTATCATGAATGTCTCTGCCTGTAGAAAAATCTGGATTTCACTCTCAAAGTTGTGGGTGGTGATATCTCGGCTCTTCCTGGAGTATCTGATGCCATTGAGGTTTGAAATGTCGTATGTTTTATTTCTTGCTTATTCAGGTGCAAATGAATTAAAAACTATAGAGTTATTCTTTACAAAATTAATTCATTTCTCAAACATCTGCATTTTGCATGACCGTTTCTTTCTGTTGAGTAGCGTTTCAAGTCTTTTTCTCTTTTGTTTTTGACTTTAAAGTTTCATTGCCATGTGATTTTCATAAACCGTGCAAGAGTTTAAAACTTAGCAAATCTATACAATTAAATGCATCAACTTGCTTGGCCTCCATTGTTCTTCATCATTGGCCTAGCTGCCTTACTTTCATGTAATTAGTTAGTCTGTCACAATGAGTATTTATCACAATAGTTATTTAAAGTTAACCGATTCCTGAATTCTAATTGACAACAAACTCTGAAAATGCAACTCCTTGATGCCATGCAATCTGCTTTCACAGGGCACAATACGAGATGCAATTGAAGATTCTATCACTTGGCCTGTCCGCAAAATCGTTCCCATATTACCAGGAGACTATAGGTGTGCCATTTTCCTAAACATCGCTATACTCATTGCTTGGCTTTTTCTTTTCACCACTAGAAAGTAAAGGTTCTTTTTTGTTTGATCACGGGCGCTTAATTTTGATCTAGAATAACAGACCTAAGAAAAATGAGATACTACTGTTCCAGATTATTTATTCAGAAAGAATGGTGAGATAGTTCTACCCTATAAATTGATCGTGCACTGCCCACTATAATGTCTATCTTAAGCTGGATGATATGAACTGTATTCGCTTGAAATGTATATAACTTTTGCAACCTCTGGGTCCACCACAGGATTCACAGCCCATTTATTTCTTCTGATCATTTTTATCCGCCTAATGTTGGAGACTTTTGTTAAGATAGAAGTAATCATGAAGTATTAAATGATTGAATCCACATAGGAATCAGTCAAGACAAAGAAGGAAAAAAGTTCAATACAGTGAAGAAATGGACCTTGGGCCTAACGCAACCCAAAACTAGCTCGTGAGGGGAGGATTGTCCAAGACTATATAAGGAGATCACAACTCATTCCTTAACAAATGTGGGACTTAACAAATACCATTACAAACTACACTATATCTATTTCTGCACGAAATTGTCTTTTGTTGGAATCCACTTACCGAATAATGTTGCAGTATAAGTACTATTTTCTAATGAATGATAGTTCTGGAATAAGTCCAATCTTCTGGCGGAAAGTTAACTGCTTCTCGACTAGTTTCTCAAAAAAAAAAGAAAAAGAAAAAAAAAAGAGAACTGCTGCTCGACCTGAATCACTAGGGGCAAGAGAAGGACCTTATTTCCAATAAAAATGTTCTCTTCTCTTTTTGCAGTGACCTGGAGCTAAAGCCGGTTGGTATATTACAAGTCAAGCTCATAGAAGCCAAAGAGTTGACTAATAAAGACATTATTGGGAAGTCTGATCCTTTTGTTAAGTTGTTTATACGTCCACTACGTGACAGGACAAAGACCAGCAAAGTTATTGTAAGAGAACTTCCATCTATTATTGTCCTTCTTAATTTATTTTTCTCCTGATGAGGAATGTTTAACTCCAGATTTGTTTCCTTTGTTAAGGATAATTGTTTAACTCCAGATTTGTTTCCTTTGTTAAGGATAATTGCTTAAATCCAATCTGGAACGAGCACTTTGAGTTCATAGTTGAAGACATATCTACTCAACATTTAACAATTAGAGTATATGATGATGAAGGGATTCAGGCTGCTGAATTCATTGGTTGTGCTCGAATAGATTTGAAAGACCTAGAGCCCGGTAAAGTGAAGGATTTGTGGTTAAAACTGGTGAAGGATCTGGAGATACAAAGGGACAACAAAAACCGAGGACAGGTAAGAATATTTTGATATTGGTTTCCCAGCAATCTTGTGGGATTAGAATCTGGGGGGGGGGGGGGGGGGGGGGGGGGGGGGGGAGGTAGTGTGTAGTTACTGGTTCGGACAAACCCAATAGTTTTTGCTTAGATCCTGTATTTGTATTAGAAAATCCATTAAATATATAAATATTTAATTGCGAACCCAGTAGCTAAAACGAGCTACGCTATAGTGGCAAGTTCAAAATCCATAACCTTCAAATCTTGGCTCCGCCTCTGATTAAAATGCATCAGATCATAGTCGACACTCAATTGGGAGCTTCATTATGGAGAAGCAGCCGTGCCTGCCTCGCTATATTAACCAATTACTATGGCGCTCCCTGCAAATATTCCTGAATATTATTAGGATGAACTCAATGGAATCCAACCAAAACTGAACTGAACGGATAAATGCATCACTTTTTTGTGCTTTCTTTAAAAGTATACAAGAAGAGCATGTCTTGCTCACCTTCCTAGACAAATTCTTAGCGCCTGAATGCCTTCAGACGGATAATGCTTTCCATTCTATGGTCTCCTATTATCTTCTTTAATCTGATAGGAAAGATATTCACCAATCAGTAGATACATTCTTTTTTTTCTTTTCACCAATAGATACAGTCTTCAAAAATATAATTAAAGAGAATTTGTAAAATTTGAATTCTGACCTTCATTGACTTACTGCTTGAGCAACAAATGAGGGACAATTTTGGGTAAGTTTTGAGGTCAGGGCAGGCCGGCCTAAGAACCCTATTTTGCTTATAATTCTCAGTGTCTCTGGAACACAAGTTACATTTATACTACTGGTGTTTTAAAATCTAGCAGGATATACTGAGGGAAAAACAAATAAAAAGATAGTTGTTTAAGCATAAAATATAGATAAAGTCCGATAAACAAGTATGTGTACTTTTTATTGGAGTCTTGTTCTATGTATTATGTAGAAGTTATTTTTTCTGTTTTTTTTTTTTTTTTTTTTTTTGACATCGTGTTTGCATGTTTGCGTCCGCGTTGGATGCTTGTCCATGTCTATAGATTGTGCATACACTCCTCAGAACTCTTAAGAGCATTCTTGTCTGCACAACAACGCATGCATGAAATATTAATCAATCCTATTTTCTTGTCAACTAAAACAGGTACATTTGGAACTTCTCTTTTGTCCTTTTGGTATGGATAGCGTGTTTATGAAGGGATTTAAACCCGACTACGAACTAACTACCTTGGAAAAGGCCCTTAGACCAGAGTCAGCTAATTTTTCACAAGCTGTCTCTGAGAAGAAAGGAGACATTCTCTTTAGAGGAGTTCTTTCAGTGACAGTAATATCAGCAGAAGATGTACCTGTTACTGATCTAATGGGGAAGTCTGATCCCTTTGTTGTACTAATTATGAAGAAATCTGAACAGAAAAATAAGACCAGAGTAAGTTTGGATGCTACATTTTCTTCCCCTAATTTGTTTGATATTTGATTATAAATCACTGTCTTCTTACTTTTGCCATAATCATATGTTTTTGCTAATCTCAGGTTCTAAACAACACCCTTAATCCAGTGTGGAACCAGACATTTGACTTTGTAGTTGAAGATGGATTACATGATTTGCTCATATTGGAAGTTTGGGACCATGACACATTTGGGAAGGTATATTCTTTTATGGCCATCATTTTTCTTCCGCTCCACTGTTAAGCTTGTAAGGTTGCGTACAACAGACCCTTGTGGTCCGGTCCTTTCTTCGACCCTGCGCATAGCGGGAGCTTAGTGCACCGGGCTTCTCTTTTTCAACTTTTAAGCCTTTGTTTCCTTTGCGTATTTCAGGATAAAATTGGTAGATGCATCATGACTCTCACAAGAGTTATACTAGAAGGGGAATTCAAAGATACCTTCACCCTTGATGGTGCCAAGTCGGGGAGATTAACCGCTCATCTTAAATGGACACCACAACCAATAATTCGAGATTGATTCATTTGTGATTAGATTTTCGGGAGAGCAATTTTTTCTTTTCCCCGAAGAGTATATATGACATTTTATAGGAAATGCTACCTCTAATGAAAATGAGAGGGAAAAAGGCAGAGCTTTCAAATTTATCATCAGGAGCAAAAAATGTAATGAAACAAGTCTCCTGATCCTGTGCCCTTTCATATTCAAATATTTTGTTGTAATTACAATCTCAAAGCTAGTCTTATATTTTTTTTACTTAGTAAAACTTCAGCTTGTTAACAACTTCAAGGAGCCTGATTAATCTCAATCAACTTCCATATTCTGTTTTCTCATTTTCCAGTTACATGTTCTTTTTGCTGTAAAATTGAGGGAAAGAAAGGAAAGCAAGGGGAAAACACAGCAAAAGTCATTGACCTGTCCTTCTTCTTTCTTTTGTTATTTTTTATACCGTCAAACATCTCTATAACAATATTTTATTATAGCGGCTGAGTTTGTTTGGAACTAATGTTTCATGTTATATTTTACCTCTCCATAACAACATTTTACTTATATACTAGTACATTCTTTGTAAAATTACCTTAAGATAACAACCCTACTCAAATATTGATTGATTTTTCCTTTCACTATGTGTTAATTCTGAATTTCTGATTGATTGTATTACATTTTCCACTTCTGTTTTTAGTCATTTATTTTCATATTTAAATAAGACATTATATTGCCATGAAAAGACTGAAATATAAGAAACAAGCTATAACTGTACATTTCTTCCATTAAACGTGAAAAATTTAATTCGCAATTAGTCCTAAAATATGTATGTGCTTTAGAGAGTCTAACTTTTTGTAGGTACAGTCCACCTAGTTATCGATTTATTAATATTTTATTAACTCTTACAAAAATTAAATTAATGAAATATGAATATCTGCTGAGGCTTTTAATATTTTGCTTAATTTTTTCTATAATATTCAAATAAGATTAAAAGGCCAAATGCTATTGTTTCAGTTAAAAGTGGTATATTTTTGGTTTAGAGGGTGTTTGGCTAAGGAAATCAGCTTGTAAGTCATTTTTGGCTTTATTTACGCGTTTGAGTGCTTATAAGTCAAGCGCTTACAAGCTAAAATAAGTCATAAGTCATAAGTTGGTCACCCCAACATATTATTTTTCAACTTATAAGCAATTTAGGTTTGCTATTATTATTTTTAAATTGCCGAAACACCCTTATAGAAATAAAACCATAACCCTCTCCCTACGTTCATTCTCTTACCTTTTTCACGACTTTACTCGAAAACCTAACAGCTCTGCGGCCAGCCTCAAGAAACAATCAAGTGAAAGCTTTCTAGTTTAGAAACTCTTAATTCGTTGATCTTTTCTTTATTTTAAAAAATTTGGTTGCCCTTTGTTATTGAAATGAACCTGGTAGATGTATAAGTTTTTAGCAAAGAACTGATATGCTTGATGCATAAGTTTTTTGCAAAGTGCCAAATATACTAATTATTATATTATAGCTTATGACTGTATTTTAGCTTATCATAAATTAATTTAAGTTCATAAAAAATAATCTTATCTAATTAAATAAAAAGAAAAATAAATTATTTTGTACTTGAATCAATTTGGTATCCAAAATCTTGTAAAAGTCACATTTTTATTAATATATATAACTTAAGAGCATTTAAGTCATTGTAGCAAAAAAAAAAAACGTGCTTATTCTATCAAATACTCATATATGCTTATTATCAGTTTCAGCACTTTTATCCAAACACGTAACTACTTATTATTTAAAATTAGTTTCAATACTTAAATGTACTTTACAACACTTAATGTTTATCGGCTACATTATGTCATCTAAGCCAAACGGTGTCACGACCCAAATTTCAAACATGGTCATGATGGCGCCTATCGTGTTACTAGGCAAGCCTATTCAAAAATTACTACTAAATCCATTATATGAAATTAATAAAACAATATCAACATTTAAATTTGTCATAAACTAAATCGATTCTAAATATAATTAATATAAAAATACGGAAGCTAGCCCCAAACATTGGGGTATCACTCAGTCACGAGCGTCTAAAACTATGAACTAAAATATAGTACTGTCTAAAAGAATAAATGATAGAAGGAGTGACAAGGTCATGCGGACGCTGACAGCTACGTTGCAATCTCCACAGATAGCCGGCCTGAGATCAACGATCGCCGCGCTCCAACTCACTTGGATCTGCACATAAAGTGCAGGGTGTAGTATGAGTACAACCGACTCAGTAGTAACAGAAATAATTAAGGAACTAAGCAGTAGTGACTAGCTAAGCAAAACAATCCAATTATTTATTTTTCACAATTTATCAATAACATAAATAAACAGGTAAATTTCCATAACTTAGTAAATGCCACAAGGAAATTTTACAAATAATACAGCAACAACAAAAGTGAATACGGCCTCACAACAGTGTCACTCCAGTACTCATCACTCATACTCAGCACTCAACACTCTACCTAAGCACGGACAACTCACGTGCTACCATATCAATACCTGGACCCGCACAGACAGCTCATGTGCTACGCGGACAACTCACGCGCTACAATATCAATTACCTGGATCCGTACGGACAGCTCACGTGCTACACGGACAGCTCACGCGCTATGGTATTAATATCCTCACAACCAGGCCCTCGACCTCACTCAGTCATGTACCTCTCTAGCCTCACAATTCACAACAAATAAGGGACACAACCCACATCAAGTATCACAGCATATCAGCAAAATAATAGAGACTGAGGTAAACATGAACAATAATTTCTATGATTGAATACAAATAATACGAGCATGAATAAAGTCTAAACACGATCTCTAACATGAAGGCAAATAAGTTCAGCAACAAGTAAACACATAACCACAGATAATAGCCATTAAGCCTCACAACCTCACGGGATGGACCAAGTCTCAATCCCTCGCGGAGCACACCCACACGCCCGTCACCTAGGTGCGTATCACTTCCAAATAATCACATAATGTCAAATTCTCCGGGTTTATACCCTCAAGGCCAGAGTTAAAACTGTTACTTACCTTAACCGCGTAAAATCCTACTCCGGGATGCCCTCGTTTCTGAACTCAGTCTCCAAAAGCTCCGAATCTAACAATAATCAAATTAATACCATCAACATAGGATAACGAATCGAATTCCACAATAAAAATTACAAAATAGGACAAAAATCTGAAATCGGCTAAAACCCGGCCCTCGATCCCACGTCTCAAAATCAGTCAACAATGGCAGAATCAAAACCCTTGTCCTCTCCCGAGTCTAACCATATAAAATTTATCAAAATCGGACTCCATTTGGTCTCTCAAATCCTCACTTAAAACTCTCCAAAACTCAAGCCCTAGCTCCCTAATTTTCACCCTAAACTCCTACAATATTCATGCCTAATCAATGGAATAACATCATAAACGCGTGTAATTAATCCCAAACGACTTATCTCAGTGATGTCTCTTGATTCTCCCTTGAAAAACATTTCCCTAGCTCAATAACCCGTTCAACAATGGAGGAAAAAGAGTAAAATTTCGCAAAAGGCTACTTATATAGGTTCTGCCCAGCGATGACCGCACCTGCAGCTAGTTTATCGCACCTGCGGCTGCCCCTTCGCACCTGCGAGCCTTCCGCACCTGCGCTAACTGTCCAGGCCTCCACTTCCGCTTCTGCGATGCTTACTCCGCACCTGCGATCGTCGCACCTGCGGCTCCCCATCCGCAGGTGCGGCCACACCAGTAGCCGTACACCAGCAACTTCCAGCTGCATTTTCCAAATTCCAAACTTCTCGCTAACCTTCCGAAATCATCCCGAGCTCCTCGGGACCTTAACCAATAATTTAAACAAGTCATATCTCACTACCCGGGCTTAGTCGAACTTTCGGAACACCCAAAACAACACCAAAAAACACCGAATCAACCTCAGATTCAAGCCTAAGAACATCTAAACTTCAAAAATTTGCCAACAATGCCGAAACCTATCAAACCACGTTCGAATGACCTCAAATTTTGCACACACGTTACAAATGACTCTATGAACCTACTCCAACTTCCGGAATTCCATTCCGACCCCGATACCTAATTTTTCACTGTCGACCAAAATCGCCAAATTTCCAACTTTCGCCAATTCAAGCCTAATTCTACCACGGACCTCTAAATTACATTCCGGACACACTCCCAAGCCTAAAATCACCCCAACGGAGCTAATCGAATCATAAAAATCAAATCCGAGTTTGTTTACTCATAAGTCAACTTCCGGTTGACTTTTCTAACTTAACTTTCTAACTAAGAGACTAAATGATCATTTCTCTTCAAAACTACTCTGAACCCAAACTTACCAACTCGACACAACTTAACAAAGCTGAACAACACATAAATAAGCATAGATGGGGAAATGGGGCTATAAATACTCAAAACGAATGACAGGGTCGTTACAAACGGACTCTTATTCCGTTTTATATTGTCTTTGTGAGGATTTCATGTTTTTTTACCAAATCAGTGAAACAATTTATTTATGTTTTACATGTAGGATGAGATTCCACTTAGAACAAACTTGTTTCTCCAAGAGTTTGCGTATCGAATGTACGTTTTGGTTGACTGTTGGACAATGAATGAAATATAACTTAACACTCATGCAAGATATAGGGAAGCAAAGGATATCTATATACAGTTATATAGAGACAGCTTTGAAATTTAAGCCTTGAATGGGAGCAGCCACCAGCTGTAGCACTGACACACTGCCCTTGTTGTCATGTTTCTTAAAACATTTATTTTTCCATATACAAAAGATCTACTGATGAAAAAAGCCTTAAGATCTTGTGCCCTCTCATATGCAAATATTTGTTGTCATTACAATCTGAAAGGTTTATCTTCTTTTTTTAAGTTAAACATCAACTTATTAACAACTTCAAGGAACCTGATTACATGTGAGTTAAAGGATGTATAAAACTGAGGTATGTGTCCGTACTACCACATCGAAAGAGAAGGCAACTGCAGGGTGTTTACACCACTATAAAATTCCACACGAGTCACTTTGAATTCTCACGCAGCCATGCAGTGAGCACAAAGCGAACTATTCTTTCGCCTTTTACTAAAGAATACCGTGTGCGCTCTGCAAATAGTGGCATACGCCTATTTTTGGAGGGTTCTCTTCATTGAGTTACCCCGACAATTCAAGTATAATATTAACAGCTCGTTGTCTTCTTACACTAAATATATTATATGGGATGCCGTGGCAACGTTTATTGTTAAAGTTCTGTTCCAGTTAAAAGTGGTACACTTTCGTTTAATTTGGATTTGCTAGTTTGGTTTTACCCATATTTTTGTGAGTGGAAATACTTATAGGTAAAAGAATGCATGTTCTGGCGGAATTCATTCTAAATTGTCCCATATATTTTGATGATTTAACAAATTTTATCGTATAGAAAATCTGTTACACAGGCTCAAAGTGCTCAAACAACTCCTTACAGCTTTTAAAGTCGCTGCGCTCAGTGCACATGCAACAGTGCAACAATCACTTTATTAAGCATGCTATGTACTAGATACTTGCTTACATCATCCCAATTACCTCACTTATATATTACCAATATGAGCAAGGAAAACACACTTGCAAACCCCAAATAATTAAGTCTCTCTCAAGTGTGCTACCGCCTTCATTGACTCCAACGCTTGAAGAACAAAGTAGCAACATTGAGTTTATCATGTGTCCTTAGTATTGTTGTATCTTTGTTAATATTATTTGCTTGTAATTCCTACTCAGCTTAGTTAGAAGTATCTTGTAGGATATCTTTTGTAAAACCATAAACCCTGTGTTGTGTTTGGCTACAGTTAGTCAAAGTGCTGAGCTTTGTAAGAGTTATTACAAAGAGATTTGCAATAAAACTATTGCAAGTAGGTGAGGGATTAAGAGTTTAATTCCTAGGTTACAATATGTTGTAATCTAAAGTTTGCTCGGTTAGTGAGGTTGAAATCCTACGAGTGTAGATCGTGGCTTTTAATCCCGTGAGCTCAGAGTTTTCCATGTAAAATAATGTTGTGTCATTTAATTACTGTTGTGTGTGTGTGTTATGTGGGAACTGATAAAGAACCAGGTTCTCTATACATTTTGGTGGATTAGTTTACATCATTGGGCATCGAAGCTTACACTTGTTCACTAATTATGACGGTTCATCAAGACTCTTTCCTCCTCCATTTTTTGCTCACTCGTAGGGGTCAGGCTGCCACAAAGGGGGAGGGAGTCGACTAAACAACTCAGCCATTGGCAAAAATTTCGCACATATCGAATCCCCAGTTCTTGTTCAACCCGTATGATCGTATCAGGTGAATTATGACCTCGTTTGATTGTGTCGGGTGAGCAACAACCGCTTTATTATAATACTTATGAGCTAATAAGTCACACTTTGGCCAAGTGCCCTATAACGAGACTCCTGAGAGCCAGAAGTGTTAAAGGAATGGTTGTAGGAATGGGCAGTAAGATATTTCGCCCGAATGAATTTGTTGGTATTAGAAATATTAGAAAAAATGAAGTCTTCCAATGTCTTCCCATTCTTCTTGTCTTTGTGAGGATTTCATGTTTTCTAGACCAAACGTGAGAGCAAAGAAACAATTTAATTCTTCTTTATACGAAGGATGACGTTCCACTTAGAACAAAATTGTTTCTCCAAGTGTTATGATATCGAGTGAAAAAAATTGTGCATCAAATGTATGTTTTGGTTAACTACTGGATGATGAATTAAACTTAATTTAACACTCACCAGTTACATGGAGACAACAAAAGTACTTAGGCGTAATGACTTGCTGGCCACTTAGACTTGTAGGACTTTTGAAAGTCAATATACAAACTTTGAATTTTCTCATTTGAACACTCGAACTTGACAGAATGAGTATAAATAAATACATCCAGTAGTGCGTGTATATCAATTGCGCTTACATGTACAATCCGTCATATACTAGACTACTTATTACTTGACATGTGTTATTTGTGGGTCCTATTATTAAATACTAAATAAACAAAAAAGAAGTTACAAATTAAAAAAAGAAGAAAGAAAGAGAGAAAAGACCTGTCATCTCCGTTCACCCACCTCTCCCATCTTCTTCATTCACCCACCTCCGTTCCTTTCCTTATTTTTGTTCTTCTTTTTTTCCATTTTCTTTAGTGCTCTTTGTCTCTCTTATTTCTAAATCAAATTCACAACGCCACTATACTCATTATTAAACTAGAAAAATAAATTTAATTTTGGAATTTCAGAAAAAATCAATAGGAATCCATGATTTTGAAACAATGGAGGTCGCCCAATACTATGTTGAAAAGGGCTATTTTCTGAATGCATCAATCGGCTTCTTTAGTAAAGGCTAATTTCTGAAAGGAAAATTAGTCTTGTGTGGCAAAGAAAAATATATTAATGAACATTTGGTTTTTAGATGATCTTGAATGAAGCTTTCTGTTATGCATCTAAGCAGAAAATATGTATAAGAAACTTGTATCGGTCTCTATTTTCAGATTTGGATGAAATGGTTCTTTTATCATACTCCAACGTGTCTTAGCACGCTAATGGTTGTTTCAGTGGAAGATGCTAAATATTTTAGCTCCCTTGTGCATAGTGGTTATTAGGCTTTCATTATCAGTAATTTCATCTCCTCTTGCAGAAAATAAAGAAATTCTTGCTTGCTAAAGTGATTTTTCGGGACACAAAAGCGACCACTGAGAAAAAAGTTAATCCCTAGTGAAATCAAAACGTGAACTGTGATGTTGAATTCAGACCATGGGGTGGACGATAATGAGGGAAAAAGAACACATGGTGAAGGGAATCTTTCGACGGGGGGGGGGGGGGGGGGGGGGGGGGGGGGATGAGGAAATGGGCTTGAATATTTTCTTTCTTTTTGTTTTAGATTTTTTTAAATCAAAATTATTGTAGTCACGCGCATAATTTTCGTGACTTGCACTCACCTTGTCCACATCGTCTCTGTCACTGCCACATGTACATGGTCAACGGTCAAATAAGTTTATTAGTTACCAGATATGTGAGTTTGAGCGTTCAAATGGGAATACTGTAAGTTTGTATATCGACTTTAAAATCTGGTACAAGTTTAAGTGGCCACGAGGCCATTTCGCCAAGTACTTACTTTGACAAATAATTATCAAAATAATCAAAATTTAAAAAAAATAAACTAACTTATTTCATTGGGATCAAAAGCAAAAACAATTTGGGATAACACTAGATATATAAGTACTACTATGTTTATAACATTTGCATTCTTTCAAAGTAGCAGTACAGTTGCTGAGTCTGCTGATGTCTCATGTTTCTTCAGTATGAGCTTACAAAGGTCATAAATTTAAATTATGATTTTTTGGCTTTCAACCCCTATGACAAACTCCTTGTGACAAATTTAATGTGGAATGTCAAATTTAATATTCAGAGAGAATCCAATAAACTGTTCAATCGGAGGAAGCTCGTCCAGTAACCATGTAGGTTAAATTTTACTTGACCCATAGATTGTGATATTAGAACTCGAGACAGGTGATTTATATATTCATTTCATCTTTTGAAACAATACTGAAACAAAGATTTTGGGGAAGTGGTGGTGGGGAGGGGTGGACTCAACAAAGAACATGAACAGATAAAGTAGTCAGAATATTTTCAAAGATTTGAGGGAGGCAAAGGAGATCATAGAGACAAATTTTCCCTTTTTCATGTTCCAGGTAGATGTTCTGCTTGCTGAAAAATTGAGGAAAAGAAGGGAAAGCAAGAAGAAAACGAAGCAAAAATCAATGACTTGGCCTCCTTTTCTTTTTCATATTAAGAAGTTCAATTCGATTTTCTACCGGTCAAAGACAAATCAATGTAATTGTTTCACTTAAGGAGTTAAAATAAGTTTCGATTAAAGTATGCAACTGAGGTCTGTGTCCATACCACATCGAAAGAGAAAGCAATTGCCAAGTGCTTTGACTAATATAAACTTCCGCACGAGTCGCTTAGAATTCTCACGCAGCCACGCAGTGAGCACAAAGCGAACTATTCTTTCGCCTTTTACTAAAGAATACCGTGTGCGCGCTGCATTTAGTGGCATACGCCAATTTTTTGAGGGGTTCTCAAGTTGAGTGCCCCCTACAATTCAAGTATAATTTTTAAAATTCGTTTACTACTTATACTACAAATCGTAGTATAGATTTTATACTACTTGTTTGTTGGTTTATTCCTTCTTTGTGAAGAGTTTATGTATTATTTTTACCAAATCTGAGAACAGAAACAGTAGGTCTGGTTTACAGCAACGATGAGATTCCACTTGGAACAAAATTGTTTTTCCAAGAGTTATGATATCAATATGAAAGAAATTGAGTATCAAATGTATGTTTTTGTTGACTGTTGGAGGATGAATTAAACATAGTTTAACACTCAATACTTACACGGATACAGCAATAAGTATCCGTTTTAACCAAGTACTATCAAAATAACAAATAAGATACTCACTACTAACTCTTTGTGATTGTCAACTGTTACACATTTAGTCTAAATTTATAACAACTCTAATTAAGTAACAATATTTATTTCATTAAGAATATAAATAGAGAAAGCTAAAATACGTGATCTCCCTCATCGGCCGACTCAAAGGGAAAGCAGAATCTAGAGGAATATAAAACCATAGCAAGGAGTTTCAGGAAAACTTACTTACCTGGACGGGGTCAATGGGTGATCAATAAGGCCCATGGCCTTGGCTGGTGACCTCCATTGCACTTTGGAGGGGTGCTTGCCTAAAGTCGGCCCAAGTGGTCGAGCTTACGTGATAGTGGGGGTTTGCGTTCGCGCAGCCCCTATCCAACGCTTAATCAAAAATAGTGGGTAGCTTATGCACATTTTGCTTTGGTATGGTGACTTTTGTAAATATTTAATTTTTCCTTTTTCTCCTATATTACATATTTTCTAGGTTTATTGTGTGCATTTATAAATATTTGAGTTTGATTTAGTTTGTTAAAAGGATTAAGTGATTGGGTTTATTAATTTAAAGCCAAAATTGGACCAAAATCGCAGCCCAGTAACTCCAAGACCCAATCTGGATTGCCTAGAAAACACCAAGACGAAGTCGTTTTGGTTAAGTGGGTGAGAACAAATCCCAACCTTTCATCTCTCCCAAATCCAATGGCTATCATCATTTCCCGCCCTAAGTATTTGAGCCTAGTTTGGCCAAAAATTTGCCCCATTTCGCTTATTACTCTCTCCCTTTTCTTCTTCCTCTCTCTTCTCTTTCTCCTCTCTGCTGCTCCACCCACCGGCGACGGCCGTCATCCAAACCACCCCAAAATCGCACCATACAATCACCTCAACCTCCCCTTCCAACTCTCCATCCCATGCATTTGACTTAGCAAAACTCGGCACAGGGGCCGGGTCCGTATAAGACATGTATCCTCTTTGAGACCATCATGTTACTTATGTGCTACTTGCTACATTATTTGGAAGGCTTGCTTGCATTGTTGACCGGTTTTAGAAAATTAGTTGAGCGGAATTATTAAAAAAAAAAAGGAAAAAAAATTCTCCTAAATTAGTACAGATAATCCTTTTTTACTAAAGATTTTTTAGCAGTCTGGCGTGAGGTATAAAAATTAATTTTCATAAAAATTAAAAGAGAACATACTCAGTTTTACCGAACTACGGGGATTTGATTCTCACCAGATGTGAGAGACGTAGGCAACATCCATCGGGTTCAACTCACATCTTTCAAAAAAACATAAAAATTACAGACGTGCATAAAATTTTCGAAAAAAAATTGCTATTTTTGTCACCTTTCACTGTTTTGCCCTCGTGTCTGGCTGTTTTGTCGAGGTAGGCTTAAACCTTCCACGGGAGTACCGAAGGGCTATTTTCGAAAAAATAGCCATTTTTTTTTTACTTTTTATTATGTTGTCCCTGTGTTTGTCGTATTCGCCGAGACAACTTTTAAGCCTCTCTCGGGAGTATCGAAGGGCTGTTTTCGTAAAAATAGCCATTTTATTTATTTTGTCGACTTTTTATCATTTTGTTCCTATGTTCAGTTATTTTGCTGGGATTGCCCCAAAAGCTTCTTAGAAGTGCGAAAGGTTCATTTTCGTAAGAAGGCCTTGTAGTCTAGTTTTGTCTCTTGTACGAACTACGCGCACTCGATTCCTGACCCTATGAAAGATACCTAGGCAACCCTTTTATGGTTCGGAGCCCCATCCAAATTGGTCAAGTCTTACCATTTTGGTCACAATTAACTGATCTTTCAAAATTGAATCATCTCCCAAGGAGAGTGTCCGCTCAATTTCAGTAAACCCTCACTTCAAAACACGGTTAGGGTCAGTTACTTGAGTCCCACATTGCCATTTCTAACTTTCATGAGTCAAACCCTAAGGTATCAGAGATTTTTGTATTATCTAAGCTTGTGTCGGTCCTAACCTCATGTTCTACCACTTAGGTGAGATATGGATACAATGAAAAGATCTGACAAAATACCAAAAGATGACGAGCCCCCACAGATTTGGCTTGTGCATAGAACACCTCGGCTGTTGAGACAATGGTGGAAAAATATGGGCATTTGTGAGCAGGAAAAGATAAAGGACCATCTCAGTCACTTTATGAACATTATGGAGATCAACCCAACCAGGGACTTAATCGAGGCATTGGTGCATTTCAGGGATCCTAATAACAACATATTCCATTTTAATGGTTTTGAAATGACTCCCACTTTGGAGGAGTTAGCTGGATACACAAGGTTAAGTGATGAGCTTCGGAAGAAGAGACCTTTGACCCCAAGGGATGTCACCGACAGTAAGTTCCTTGAGCAGATGAAAATCAACCAAAATAAAATAACAAGTGTGAAACGAGGGCATGTTCGATTGGATTTCTTGTACCACAAGTATGGGTCAAAGCACGGAAAAAAGCTTGATAATAAAATTAGATACAAAGCTTAGCAAAGCCATGGGCGAAAAACATTCCTAGGGATAATGGTTTTCCCGAGGCATGACAAAAATATTGATATTCGATTATCTGGCGTAGTCCCCACTTTATTGCATGGAAAGGACGTCACATTATCATTCCTATCGTATTGTCCGATATTTACCGTGCCCTGACCAAGTGTCGGAAAAGAAAGGATTTCTTTGAGGGCTGTAACATAAGACTCCAAATATGGTTTTTAGAGAACCTTCTCAGTCATCCTGCACAGGTAAATTTTCGTGTTCATAGGAGCAACAATGAGCTTGAAGATGGGTCTGAAGATTTGACCGAAGATAGTAGTTTCCCTTAGGGAGTCGAATCATGGAGATGGCATCTTCAAAAGTTGACCGCTACTAAAATCACATGGAACTACCACTGGTTCTCACCAAAAGAAGTCATATATAGGTCTTACCACCATTCATTTTTGATTTTGATGGGTCTTCGGGGTTTTCAGCCGTATGTGCCTATGAGAACCTTATGCCAGTTAGGTCAAAAACAGGTAGTTCCCATAGTGAAGAACATGCAACGATTCACATGGGAGGTAAAATCAGAGGATCCTATTCGTGAGGCTAATGCTCAGCAGGTTTGGGATGAAATTAAGGTGCTTGAATTTCACACTATGATGGAAGATCAGGATCAAGGAGAGTTACACCCTGCTTCGAGTGGTTCTATGACCAAGATGCTTTTGGATCCAGGCAAGAGACAGTTCTGAAGAGCACGACAGAATGGGAGACTGAAATCAGAACAAGAGTTGGACAAGTCGAGAAAGAAATAACAAGAGACTATGAATCCATTATCCGGGCTCTACGAAGAGATATAAGTGTCACTAACGTGAATAAGGATTTACAGTGCATTGACTTTGAAGAGGAGAAAATCAGAATGGCACATGAGGTTCAAGCGCTTCAAGCACAACTTCAGCAAGAGAGAAATAGGGTTGTTGCTCAGCATCATGCATCCATTCCAAAGCACGAAGAAGTGCATTACAGTCTTATCATTCATGATATAAGGGTTCGGTTCAGGGCTGCAGAATTAGGTAAGAACCAGGTAGAGAATTAGCTAGCAAAGGTCCAAAATCAGCTTAATCTAGCGTTACAACGTGAGGCAGATATATCGGACATAGACAATAACAATGAGTGAAAGATCCAATTTTTAAGTCAGAGCCAAGAGCATGTTAGAAGGAGGTCTATGAAGTGGCTACTTATATCGCTCGAGGGTGTGACTTGTCAAGGGTTTGACCCGAAAGCAATTTTCTACGGTAACAGCCAACTCCGCACGCCACGTTACCACAGACTTGAAGCGCATATACCGTGATATGGGAGGTCAGCCGTAGGAATAAGCACCTTAACTACAATGATGCTGGTGGATTCTCCTGCAGAGATAAGAGTCTTCTTTTAGTTTGCAGTCCACTTTGATTGTTCATTTGTAGTCATCGAGTCTATAAGAGTCTTTTGGTGTTTTGAGTCTTGTTGTTTTGCCTTTTATTTTTTAAAAAAGTCTGTTTGAGTCGAGTTCGGTCTTGTTTAAATGTTTGTCTTTTTAGGTTGTATCTTTATGTAAATTTCCTTTTTTCAAAAATTCAAAAATCAATGAAAAAGGTTTTGTTTTAGAAAAATTCAAAAACGAACCAAAAATATGTTGTTTTTTGTACATTAAAAAAATTGTTTTGTAAATTAAAAAAAAACAAAAAATCGTCATGTCCCTGAACTACGAAATGATTTTATCCATGCGGAGAAATGTTATGTAGGCGACCCCCAAAAGGTTCAATCGAATTTTTTTTTCAACGACTCTAAAATGAAGATTCAAAATGAGGGGAGTGAAAGGAAAAATGGAAAAAAAAGTGAGACAAGAAAATAAAAGCGCCAATAGATAGCAACCTTATAAGCCGGAATGAAACATGAAACCTTCCAAAAGCATGTTAGGGGCGGTGATAATGTTAGGAGCATGGCATATTATGTGTGATTCATATCTGTAAAATGCTTAACCCTAACACATTTCTTATCTCTTATATAGTAAGCTTAAGGTGGTTGGTTTGTGGTGGAACTGGAAACACATCATTACTTCACCAGATTTAAAGGAAAGGTGCCGATAGCTAAAAATGATGAAATCGAGTTGGTCAGTGACAACTCCCATGGTCAGTAAGTTGAGCAAGAGCCGGAGGAGTAAGAAGATTGAAACATCAACTATCTCATGTGTATCAGTCTTGGGTCTCTGGTCAGCCTCCGCCTCAGGGTCCCTCAGAGGGAACTTCCAAATACCCCTGGCTACCCAACCATAGCTCCCTGCAGCGAGCGATCACATTCTACCTCCGGGTTATGTGCCAAACTACAACTTCCCTGCCACCCTTGGTACCTCTAATGTGCGACCTCCTGCCGCACCGGTGAGGAACACCCATCGCGTCATGTCTGATGTGCCAGTGTATACAATCCCCCCACCAAATCCTGTGACGAGGAAAAACATTGAGCCACTCTCTCATGCTTATTATGGCCAATACTACTCTCCAGATATGGATTTTAAGGTTTTCAGCTCCACACAATCAGACACTACTGTATGAGTTACCTGCAGAAAATGAAAATGCTGTCAAGACAGGAGAGCCATATGAGATGGTCAGGAAAATGAAAAGTCTTGAGTAGAAATTAAAAAGAACATACAAGGACTAAGTGGTCATAAAAGTGTCTCACTCAGTGATTTGTGCATGTTTCCTCATATCCATTTACCCCCAGGTTTCAAGACCCCAAAATTTGAGAAATATGATGGACAAGGCGACTCTATCGCCCACTTGAAAAGGTACTACAACCAGTTGAGAGGCGCAGGATGTAAAGAAGGGATGTTGATGGTTTATTTTGGGGAGAGTCTGGTGGGAGTAGCCTATGAATGGTTCATTGACCAAAATATCTCTCACTAGCATGTGTCGCGCCCTCCTCTTTCCTCCCCCTGCGGATCGGTCAGGGTATTCGACTTAATGGGACAACTCGTTTCCTTTTGGGAAAGGGATAAGGAATTGAAGAGTCGCCACCTAACGATTTTAAGGTGCGTTAGGGCACCTACTAAGGGTCATTTACAAGCACAGATTGGATAACCAGAGATAGGGTAAGGGCTTGAAATTACTTCAAGGGGAAGGTGTTAGGCACCCCTCGAAGTCCACAACTGTGGTTCCCGGCCAAACAAACTTTGTGAATTTGTACAAATAGCAAATAGAAATTAAAGTTTAAACAAGTAAAATATTTTGAAAAGATTCGTAGGCTAAGCACGCATATGTGCTAAAGTTTTAAAAGATTTAAGGTCTAAAATACATATGCAAGGTTTGAAAGAGTTATGATCTAAACACACATATGTAAGGGATATGGGGTCCTAGGTTTTTTTTCCTATAAGATCACATCGGTACAATACCCGGTAATCACTCCTCAGAAGAGGGGCTACACGTTGCATTAGCGCACTGGTCATCATATCCATATCTACCCTTTCCCACCCCTTAGTGGTTATTTAAGAGAGTGTTGTTTAATGACCTTTATGCGTGCTGTTACCCGTCCCTTCTTAATGGCCATGGAGGAAATTAGGACCTCTACGTATAGGCAGTTTTAGACAAACCCCTAAGGTTTGAAAGGAAAAAATACTAGGCGACATGCAAGAACAGATAGGACTTTACAAATAAATGCAGGAAAAAGCAGTTAAGAGGCTCAAATTTACCTCCACAGATAATGCACATAAGCAACACGTCTCAAATACAAACAAGGGCAGTATTATTAAGCAGGATCCTAAAACATGATGTCCAAGTGAAAATCAGAACACAAAAGATATGTAGCTTCAATTTTATAAACACAGAAGCAGGACCTAATCAGTTTGCCTACTGATTTTAAAACCTGTTAACCATTAGGCAGTAAACACAAAGCAACAGTCTTCTAGTTTTAAAAGAGATTGATTACCTAAGGCTTGCCTAGGCGTGGGATTTTGCATTAAAATTACCAGAATTGTTAAAAAGAGTTCAGAAGTTGTTTTTACCTAAAAGCATGTTGTTCTAGGTGTTGCAAAATACAGGGATTATCACCAGTTTATTTAAAATATGATGATCAAATATGAGACTGTCTTATGTCCTTTTTCATGCATCAGTAGTTTAACTGAGTGTAACTGGGCGAGATCCTAAAGCATGGTATCTACTATGCACATAGATATGCAGAATGGTTGCAGAATTCCTAAAGCATCATTTATAAATGCACAGGAAGTTACAGCATAATTTCAGGATGTGGAGGAGCAACATTTTTTATGTTGATACTATTATTTAGCCTAGAAGCAGGAACTTTAAGTGATAAATAGGGTCAAATGAGATGCTGAGGCAGTAAACCTAAAACATGATATCTAATGCATGACATGCTTAGAATGTATTGGTCCTAAACATGGATTCTAATGCACATATAGGAAATGTAAACCTAAGGCATGGTTTCTACCCATTGATATTGATAACATATATAGCTACCCTCCCCTTTTCACTAGCCATCCCCAATATCTGTTTACAAATAATTATTACAGACCAACTGAGTAAATTACATAAATAGATAAAGGAAAAGAAGAAGTTATACTATAGGGAGCCTGAAAAACAAGCCCAGATTCCCATAACCTCAAGTGCTCAAATGTTTCATAGCCTTTCTCATATCCGGGTGTGTCAGATTTCCCTAAGGACCTCAAGGGATCCGGGGCAGTGCTCACACCCATATTTCAGAACCATAATTGAGTAAGTGCAGTGTGGAAGGGCCAGCCCCAGTGCACCAGAGTTCGGAGGGATCTCATAGGAATCCCAAGGCTGTCATACACTGGAGGGGAAGAACCTAAGGACCTAAGAGTAGAGTGAAAGTGCTTGACATGGTTTTGAAAAGGTTTTAATAGGAAAGACAGTGTTTGAAAAAGACTTAGTTGAAACAGTTTTATAAAATAGGATAGTTGTTTAGTAAAAAAAAAAGTTTTTGACAAGTGTAGGGCAATTAACAAACAGTAGACTAATCACAACACAAACAAATTCAACACATTCAAATCGCAGTCCTTCATACAACGGTGATGGGAATTGGGGACACATAGAGCACATATTATACATGGGCATATAAGTTCTTGTAGGGGGTTTATGGGGATTAGGGGATAGCTAATGGTATCAACACAGCATGGATTTCAGAATCAACACAGAATCAAGACAACTTAGGATACAAATTGCTTTGCAAAGAAAGGTTCATACTAGAAACCAGGTAAACGTAAGATAGAGAAGAGTCACATTTGGAAATACTACAAGGGGGTAACATATTCATAAGCATACGGATCCTAAGGGGTAGTGGGACATAATATAATATGATAGATGAACAATGATGTAGACATGTCAATTTCATGTTGAACAACAAAATCATAGATAGAAACAGATCAGAAACAAGATAAACTGAAGCAGTAAAAGAAACATCTTGGTTTTGGGACTTGAATTGAAATCAGAACATACCAGTAAAGAGATAGTAAGCACAAATTAAAGAATAATAATTATCCTTGGCTTGCAGCTGGCTAATTCAGAACAATAGTAAGTAAGTAACAAAGAAAGAAAGAGAGCAGAAAAGCTTTGAGTGTGAGAGAGAGTTTTTGAACTAATGTGTTCGTGTTTTTGAGTTCTGTGTGTGTATGTATATACAATGGTTTGAAATTAGGTAAAATAAGGTAAGAAACTCAATTAGGCAGTAAGTCATGGAGCTCAGAACCAATTAGAGCAACAATCAGTCCAACTACTCCCTTAATTAAGGGAGTTATTTCAAACGGTAAAAGACAGGAAATAAGTAAGGAAAAGGATCATATATGACTGGAGCATAAATAAGGAAACAATTTCAATCTTTACTAGTAATTAGGCTAAGTACATAGGATTCTAATTAAGTAAATAACATAAGAATCCATTTGACAGAATAGTCGACCATAACATAAGCCAAGAAATAAATTAAGGTCGAAAAATCATCAGGGAAATCATCATAAGAGATTAGTGAAAAGTATCAATTACAGGAAATTAGGGATTCAAATAGGAACAATACTGATTAAGGGGAATCAACACAGATTGCACGGAATAAACACATGATAAGAAAGGCAAAAGGCAATAATTTAGAACCCTAATAGACATGGTAAAGTAAAGATCATATAGAATCAGGGATTCAAACTGGAATATAGTACTGATAAACATAAACCTCTGAGAGTTAGCGAGGTAAGCACATAATAGGCAGAATCAGGAACCCTAGTAAGTCAAATAGGGTGAAAATCTCAAAATACTCAGATTAATTGAAACAGATTCATAAGAGTCAAACATGCAAACAAGTTGAAAGACGAAAAGTAAAGATGAACTCCGAACCCAAAGATTAACCCAAGAAACTTAGGGTTCAACATAATAAATCAGATAAAGTAAAAAATTAAATAAATCATTTAAACATAGTGAAAACCACAGAATAACACTGAAATCAGAAGAGGAATCATTTTTGAAAAGGGGTTAAGAAACCCTAGTTTGAAAATGAAGAGATGCTTTAGAAAATTGGAGAACTCTTTAAGAAAACAGTAAAGATAACTCAAATAGACTCAGATCTGTTACAGATCTAATGACTCAAGAGCTAGAGTTAGGGTTTCGGAGGGAGACAACCTAGAGCCGACAAAAGACCGGCTTAGAAACCATAGGTCTAGTAGGGAAATAGAGCGATCTTACTCAGAAGGCCATGATGGCCTGATAATGTGGAGCACGGACCCGGCGGGTTGAATGAACAATCAATTGGTCCCTTGAGGACCTCAGGAATGCGAGAATCAGGCCATGGAGAGGAGCCATAGAGGCTAGGGGGGTAGAGGAACGCCATTGTTACCCGGCGAACCATAAATGGTGAGGGGATTAGGGTTTGGGTAGAGAGGATTTGAGAGAGAAGAGGAAGGTGGTGGAGAGCAGATGAGAGAAATGAGAGGGAATGGGAGTTTGGGAGGGGGACATTTGGATTAATTAAGGAAAGAAGGGATCTGGACCGTTGATTAAAAATGATCAACGGTCCAGATTAAAAGGGGAATTGGGTCGGGCGGATTTAAGTGGATTGGGCATGGGATTTGGGCTATTTTAATTGGGGTTGGGCCCAGTTTAACTTAGAATGCAATTGAAATGAGATTAGGCTATTTGTTAAATACCCAATTCAAATTAATTAAAATAATTTACAAAATAGCTCATAATTATAAAAAATGAATTTCATGCATAGAAAATAGTTTGAAATGATTATCTAGTATTTAAAAATACAAAAGACTAATTCTTGGTTAAAAAATAATGCAAAAAATAGTATGCATGAGCTATAATTGTAAAGTTAATGCAATTGTAGCCAAAATGTGCTAAATTGGCTATTTATAGAATAATTTGGACTTAATAAGACCATAAATAGTAATATTAAATCAAGGAATATTTTTGACATTATTTGTGATGAAATTTTGTAATCATTTTTTGGAAATAAAATGCTGGATAAATTAATAAAAATATAGGAAAATTGTGGAAAACTACCTATTGCTATTAATGCATGATTTTGAAGATATATATGCAATTTAAAACATTTTTGGGAAAAGTTGGGTATCAACAGCTGCCCCTCTTTACCCGGAAAGGATGAAAGAGTTTCTCGGTAAAGACATAATGGCCAATTTGACCGAGCGAAACGGTTTGAAGAGATTTAGGCCGTACCCTGGCTTCTGAGCTGCCTACATATCCCTAGTTTTATAGGAATCAGGACGTATATAGTTCCAGATTCATCGGCGAAGTATATCGGCGAAAACATCACAAGAACGGACGCAACATCTAAGGATGGGCGGATGAGCGGTTTATGGAATATCGGGTTCGAGACGGTTGGGAGAACTGGAGCGGGATTTTTCCTGCTGGGATAGCCGCTGCTCGCCTAGTTACCTGCAAATACAAGCAATACAGGCGTATATTATGCATATATTTAAACATGATGCAAGTTCCCGTTGGACTATGAAAACTGTCTTTGGACGGTTAGCAATGACGTCCTTAGACCATGATGTCCCGAGCCATGAATTGTTAGATGAGAGATTTGCAGGCCATGAAATGATGTTCACGGGCTATGAAGATGGTGCCTCCGAGCTATGACGCCTTTGAACAATGATATGCAAGATTGAGATAGATCCTCAGGCCATGACATGGTGTCTTCCGGCTATGAGGATGATGCCGTTAGACTATGACGCCTTTGGACAAGTTGGCGATATTTTAGCCCATGAAATGCAATAATATGATGTCCACAAGACAAAGCTCAGTCTTGGGAAATGGAGGGCAGAGCTGATCCCGAAAGAGAGCAAATAGATAGTACCGGAGAGACATCGCTTAGTCTCGGTGAAAGAATATAAATTGGAGGCAGAGCTTAGCCTCATGTAGTTATGGAGACAAAGATTAGTCTCATGCAAGATGTGGGAAAAGGCTTAGTCCCATGCAGATGAAGGTAGAGATTAGCCTTATGCAGATGTGGAGGCAGGGCTTAGCCTCATGCAAGTGTGGAGACAGGGCTTAGTCTCATGCAGAGACGTGGAAGGCAGAGATCAGCCTTATGAATAATGAAGGCAGAGATTAGCTTTATGAAAGAGAAGGAAGAGATTAGCCTTATTCAAGATAGGGATGTGACGGTTAGCCTTATGCAGATGGAGGCAGAAATTAGCCTCATGCAAAGTGCGGGACAAGGCTTAGTCCTATGCAAGATGAAGGCAAAGCTTAGCCTTATGAAAATGAAATAAGTTATTAGCCTTATGCAAAATGAAGGTAGAACTTAGCCTTTTTCAGAAGATAAAATAGTAAATGACAGTAGAATTTCTTAGCTGGCAACATGCTTTGATATTGTGATTGTTGTGAGCATTGTGACTACGGAGCATTGTTTGTTCGTGCTGGTCGCAAATGTCGGAAAGTGTGATGGTTTAGAGGATTGTGATTTTGAACATGTTCGTTCTTTGTTCCTGCATCCAAAGAAAAATCGTGAGTTTTGTAGACGGGGGAGGTTGATTCGTGTCTCCGCTGGCTTTACTTGCTTCGCTTTGCTTGGTCTGATGATTCTGCTTGCGTCATCGGGGTAGCACTTGTTAAACAGAGCTATATTTTGAAAATGTGCATGATTTTATAAAGACATAGTAAAATATATTTTGAGAAATTTAGATGAACTGATGACCGTGACATGGTTCAAGATATTGCAACCACTCATGCTACGGAATTTTGAGGGTCTTCCTCAAAATTCTGCCCCAGTTAGATGGTTGATGATTCTGACCGTTGTACATGCTGCGACCAACTGAATTTGCTTTAGAATTTGGAGGGTCCTCCTCAAAATTCTGTCCCAGTTTCCAATTGGGGGGGGGGGAAGTAAGATTTTTATTGAATTATGACCGAACCCATAGGGCTGCCTACGCATCCCCTCTTAAACGGGAATCAGGTCAGGCGTAGTTCAATTACATAATTGAAGAAAAGCATGGAAAGTTACACATAATATCGTTTGACTGCATCTGAATTGATTGGCATTGGCCAAAATTCTCCGTCCATTTCTGCAAGTATGAGAGCTCCTCCTGTCAATACTCGGTGAACCATATACAGACCTTGCCAGTTGGGAGAAAATTTCCCTTTGGCTTCGTCTTGATGTGTAAAAATCTTATTTAACACCAGCTGCCCTGGTGTGAACTGTCTTGGCTTGACTCTCTTGTTGAAGGATCTGGACATTCTATTATGATAAAGTTGACCATGACATATTGAATTCATCCTTTTCCCATCTATGAGGGCCGATTGCTCGTAACGACCTTTTATCCATTATGCGTCACTGAGTTCAGCTTTTTGCATGATTCTTAAGGAAGGGATCTCCACTTCAGTAGGGATAACATCGTCCATACCATAGACCAGTAAATAAGGAGTTGCCATGGTTGATGTGCGGACTGTGGTGCGGTATCCCAGTAAGGCGAATGATAATTGTTCATGCCACTGTTTGTGCTTTTCTATCATCTTTCTCAATATCTTTTTGATGTTCGTGTTGGCGGCTTCCACAGCTCCCTTCATCTGTGGTCTATAGGCTGTGGAATTCTTGTGCTTGATTTTGAAAGTCTCGCACATGGCTTTCATCAGATCACTGTTGAGATTGGAGCCGTTGTCGGTGATGATTGACTCCGGAAACCTGAACCGACAAATGATACGGTCACGGACAAAGTCGGCCACGACTTTCTTAGTCACTGCTTTGTATGATGCCGATTCGACCCATTTGGTGAAGTAATCAATAGCTACTAGGATGAACCTGTGTCCATTTGAGACTGTGGGCTCGATTGGTCCAATAACGTCCATTCCCCAGGCGACGAACGACCAAGGTGAGCTTGTTGAATTGAGCTCACTTGGGGGTACCTTTATCATATCTGCATGTACCTGACATCGATAGCATTTTCGGACATATTGGACGCAGTCCGTTTCCATGGTCATCCAGAAGTAACCGGCTCTGAGTATTTTCTTTGCTAAGACAAAACCATTCATGTGTGGGCCACATGTCCCATCATGCATCTCTTCATGTAGTCTAGTAGCTTCCTTTGCATCGACACATCTTAATAATCCCAAGTCAGGAGTCCTTCTGTACAAGTTTCCTCCGCTGAGAAAGAAATTGTTGGACAATCTTCGAAGCGTGCGTTTTTGAGTGTGATTTTCAAGCTCTGGGTACACTCCCTTTGACAAATATTCCCTGATGTCGTGGAACCATGGTCTCCCGTCTTCTTCTTCTTCAATGTGGGCACAATATGTCGGTTGGCTATGGATCTTTACTGGAATAGGATCAATGAAGTTCGTATCTGGGTGCTGTATCATGGATGATAGAGTGGCCAATGCATCGGCAAACTCGTTCTGAATTCTAGGGACGTGCCAAAATTCTGTCTTTGTGAACCTTTTCCTCAATTACTGCACATGGTGCAGATATGGCAATATCTTAGAATTCTTGGTAGCCCATTCTCCTTGTACTTGGTGTACTAGCAGATCTGAGTCACCAATTACTAGCAACTCCTGGATTATCATGTCAATGGCCATATTGAGCCCTAAGATGCAGGCCTCATATTCTGCCATATTATTGGTACAGGGAAATCTATACCGGGTAGTGTTGACCTATTTCTGATATCAGGACAGCTCCAATGCCGACTCCTTTGAAATTGGCTGCTCCGTCGAAGAACATTCTCCACCCATCATAGGATTCTACAATGTACTCCCCTATGAATGAAACTTCTTCATCGGGAAAATACGTCTTCAGGGGTTTGTATTCTCCTCCCACGGGGTTCTCGGCAAGATGATCTGCCGGTGCTTGCCCCTTGACCGCTTTCTGAGTCACATAGACAATGTCGAACTCACTCAGCAGGATTTGCCATTTGGCCAGTTTGCTAGTGGGCATGGGCTTCTGAAAGATATCTTTCAAGGGATCCATACTTGATATGAGATACATTGTGTAGGCACAGAAGTAATGCCTCCGCTTCTGGGCTACCCAGGTTATAGCACAACAGGTACGTTCCAGTAGAGAATACTGGGCCTTATGTGGAGTTAACTTCTTACTCAGAAAATAGATAGCCTGTTCCTTTCTTCCCGTCTCATCGTGCTTCCCCAAAGCGTAGCCAAAAGCTCCATCTAATAATGCAAGGTAGAGTAGCAAGGGTCTACCTAGCTCTGGCGGGACCAAGACTGGTGATGTTGACAAGTATTCCTCGATTCTCTCGAAAGCTTTCTGACAATCATCGGTCCATTCGTTCGCAACATCTTTCTTCAGCATCTTGAAGATTGGTTCACATATAATCGTGGACTGGACTATGAATCGGCTGTGTAGTTAAGGCGTCCCAGGAAACTCATCACATCTTTCTTGTTCTTTGGCGGTGGCAATTCTTGGATGGCTTTGACCTTTGATGGATCAAAATCTATTCCTCGGCAGCTGACGATGAACCCAAGCAATTTCCCAGCAGGAACTCCGAGCACACACTTTGCGGGGTTTAACTTCAAGTTGTACTTTCGCAGCCTGTCAAAGAACTTTCTCAGATCTGCTGTATGGTCAGTGGCTCTCTTGGACTTGATGATGACGTCATCTACATACACCTCAATTTATTTATGTATCATATCATGGAAAATAGTGGTCATAGATCTCATATAGGTGGCCCCAGCATTCTTTAGGCCGAAGGGCATCATCTTATAACAGTAAACTCCCCACGACGTAATGAAAGCTGTTTTCTCAGCATCTTCCTCGTCCATCCAAATCTGGTGGTAATCAGCAAAACAATCCATGAACGACTGAAGTTCATGCTTTGCAGAATTGTCAATCAAGATGTGTATGTTCGGGAGAGGAAAATCATCCTTCGGACTGGCCCGGTTGAGATCCCAGTAGTCGACACAAACCCTAACCTTTCCATCTTTCTTGGGTACTGGCACGATGTTGGCTAACCATGCCGGATATTCAACTACGCTGAGAACCTTGGCATTGATTTGCTTGTTAACTTCCTCTTTGATTTTCAGACTCATATCAGGCTTGAAGTTTCTAAGCTTCTGCTTTACCGGCGAGCACATTGGATTGGTTGGTAACTTGTGAGCCACAATGGATGTACTTAGACCAGTCATGTCATCATACGACCATGCAAATATGTCTTCATACTCTTTCAAGAATTGTGTGTATTCCACTTTCTCTTATGGCGATAGATGAATGCTGATGCGAGTTTCCTTGACAATTTCTGAATCTCCCAGGTTGACTATCTCGATTTTGTCCAGATTGGACTTAGTTCTATTTTCAAAATCGTCAACTTATCTGATAATTTATTCGGGTATGGCATCCTCTTCTTCTGAATCAATGTCCTTTTGTTGCGTTGTCTCATTGCATGTCACAGTCATTGGTTAATCAAGACAGGAAATAGTGATGATGTATAGATAAAATAATGAGAGAAACGATAATAAATACATACAGATTCATTGAAACGTAAAAGTGATTTTCGAATGTTTTGAACATTGGAGATTTTATTGGAAAATGCAAAAATGGAAAAGGCGAAAAGGAAATCATTAGCAAAAAATGAAATAAATAATGCTTGTTCAGCCTTGCTACCCCGGGACTCTTCGGGCCCTGGATGGTCTGACAGTCCAATTCTTGAGGAATGATCCTTTACTCACAGCTTGTACGATAGGGATTTCCTCCTCCTCCTCCTCCTCCTCAACAATAACACAACAGTCCATGTCACCATTTTCTACGAATAAATCTTTCAAAGATGCTAGAGTTTCTTCTTCTTCTGACCCCCATATGATATCAGCTTGCGAGAAAGTCTGCCCCAAATGTGGTATAGGCTGTTCCAGTGGATAGTAGGGACCGCGCCGTGGTGACGACCAGTCTTCGTACTCCTTCCAAGTGTATTTGTATCCCAGCCCAAAAGTGGTGCCATGGTGCTTCAACTGTATTGGTTTGGAAATCCCCTGAAGATTTTTCCCGAGTCCTCTGCCAGGCTCGTATCCACTCCAGTTCAGTATGTTTTCAATCTTACTGTCCCACCATTTGTCTTTATCCACTGCATTGACCCGTTCAATGTGGTGGTAGGTTTCTCCACCCAGCCTTCTTCTACCTTCAATCACTGGGATGGTCTGGCGACCATAGATAGGATTGCTTTCGTCTCCATGGATGATCACTTCCTAGTGGTTCCATTCAAATTTTACCACCTGATGCAATGTTGATGCTACAGCCCCGGCGGCATGTATCCATGGGCGTCCCAACAACAGATTATAGGATGCCGATATATCTATCGCCTGAAATTCAATTTCGAATCATGTAGGTCCCATCTGTAGACAAAGAATGATTTCGCCGATGGTAACCTCTAAGAACCGTCGAAAGCCTTTACATTCATAGACCCTTCTTTGATCTCGTGCAATCCCTTGCCCAATTTCTTGAGTGTTGTCAACGGACAGATGTTGAGGCTGGATCCACCGCCGATCAGAATCCTGGTGATGAAGTAGTCCTCACATTGCACAGTGATGTGTAGTGATTTGTTATGACTTAGCCCTTCAGGCGGCAGCTCGTCCTCGTGGAAAGTGATCTTGTGACTCTCCAGTACTTGACCTACCATATTGTCCATTTCTCCACTAGTTATGTTATTTGGAACATATGCTTCGTTCAACACTTTCATCAGAGCATTCCTGTGTGTCTCTGAATTCTGCAGCAATGACAGAATGGATATCTGGGCTAGAGTTTTGTTCAACTGATCGATGACTGAGTATTCCCTGGCCTGCTCCTTTCTCCAAAGATCATCTGGGCCTGTCTCAATGATGAGTGGCCTGTTGGAAGCATTCTTGCTAGACTCTGCCAAGTGTTCAGGTGTATAGACCCTGCTGGTCCTTGTCATCCCCTGTGCATCACCAGCTTCTTCTATCTTGACCTTACATTTCCTTCTTGCTTTAGCCGTGTAATCCCAAAGTAAAACCTTTTCATTGAAAGGTGGCGTGGTTGCCACTGTCACTGTGATTGGTGTAGCTACTTTAACTTCAAATGGAATGGGTGCCTTAGTAAGCGACACAACTTCAACCTCGAACGGCAAATGTGTGTTTGCAGGTGGTGCCATTTCAAACTTGAATGGGAGTGACGCAGTTACCTTGACGTCTACGGATGGCTGAATCTGGACTATGATGGGATTAAGAGTGACTGCTGGCTTCTTTGGGTCATCACCTTCTGTGGGCGGTGGAGATGGCTGATATGTTGATGGAGGTGCTGACTGATAGGTGGGTGAGGGTGCTTGATAGGTGAGTGGGGAAGTTCGGTATACCAACGGGGATTTGGGTCCCTGTGCAACAATTACCGTTCCTGCATATTTCTTCTTCGATATACCACTAGACTGCAAGGCTTTGTTGGTGGCCTGTAGGGCCTCAAAGTTAGTGACCATTCTACTCTTGATACCTTCTTCAATTCTCTCACCCAGCTTGATGATGTCAGAGAACTTGTGGTTTTCAATCACCATTAGCATCTCATAATATTGTGGGTCTTGTGCCTGGATGAAGAATTTGTTCATTTGTTCTTCCTCTAGGGCAGGCCTGACCTTGGCTGCTTCAGATCTCCAGCGAGCGACATACTCGCGAAAAGTTTCGGTGGGCTTCTTTTTAAGGTTCTGGATGTAGAATACGTCTGGTGCATTCTCCGTATTGAACCTGAATCGAACCATGAATTCTGATGCCATACTTACCCAGACGGACCACTTCTTAGAGTTTTGGCTGATGTACCAAGATAAAGCATCTCCTGTGAGGCTCCTCATGAACAACTTCATGTGAATCTTCTCGTCTCTCCCTACTCCAACGAATTTATCACAATAGGTCCTTAGATGGACCCTGGGATCACCTATACCATTGAACATTTCGAACTTAGGAGGTTTGTAACCCTCCGGTAGTTCAACATCGGGTTGTATGCAGAGATTTTCGTAGTTCAACCCTTCGATTCCCTTGCTTCCTTCAACGCCCTGAACTCGACTAGTTAGCTTCTTGAGTTCCTCGACCAAATTCTTAATGAGCATATCCTTCTCACTGGATTCAGATGTGTAAGCAATGCGTTGGATGGAGTGAGGTAGAGTCTCCACGTATATGGGGTTGTTCTGATGACCTGGTGTTTGAGCATAGAGGTGGTCACTTGTGGAGTCTTGTGGTTCAGGGATAATTAGCGGGATATTTATGAGAGTGTGGAAAGTGTTGTGCTGGTGCTGTGGTGGGATAATTTGTTTTTTCGGTGGAGTTGCATGATGATGAGTTGTGGGAGGATTCTGTTTGTTTGGGGTGTTCTGAGGAGGTATGGGATTTTGAGTGACATTGGGAACACTGAGTGAGAAGGATAAATTTTCCAAGTTCCGGACATGCTCAAGCTCCCCTTGGAGTTTCAACAACCTTTGCTCGAGTTGGGACATAGCATCATTCTGAACCTGAGTACCTTGATTGTCAAGAGCTTCTGTTCGTTCCACTGGCGTTGTGTTTTCCTGTCTGATATTGCCCAAATCTTCCATTTTGCCTTTGCCTTTGCCTTTAAGTGGACTAAGAGGAGGAGGAGGTGGAGGACCCCTTGATCTTGTGTGATATGATGATGATGCTAGAATGCACGAACCAACCTTTGGGGAGGGGAATAATCAAAAGAAACAAAAACAAAAAATAAAAGGTAGCCAATTCAGTGAGGATCATGAGAAAATATTGCAGTATTTAAACACATAGTGCAGTAATAAAGCGTGTCCTAATTTGGGAGCCTCGTTGTGCCAGAGGTAGGCCTAGCGACAAGTTGATTTTGGAGAATTTAGATGTAAAAATGCCTCGTTTCATTAATGTAAAATAGACGAGTCTAAAACGACACTAAAATAATGAGCAGGAAATAAAGTCTAATGGCACTTGGCCTTATTACACTGGTAAAAGCAATGGAAAGGAAACCTAGACTACTTAGTCCCCGAAGGACCTTCCCCAGGCTTGGTCTTCTTGGTTATGTCAATCAAGTTCCCCAAGTCGTGCATGCCCAACATCAGGTATACCCTTGCTAGATGCCCTCCTTCGTTTCCCTCAACATTCTGGCAGTCGGCGACCCTTTTTCTTGTCTTTGCTTCTAGCTCCATCAGACCCTGCTCCAAATATTCTAACCTTTCACTAGACTTGATGGACCTTTCCTTCCACTCATCGATCAGCTCCATATTAGTCTTGTGTTGATCCAGATGCTCGGCCTTGGAATCACGAAGACTTTTGTACAGATTATTGTATTTCACCTGAGCCACAACCGCTTCATCTATGACCCTGTTTCTGCTGATGCCTGGCTCAACTATCCCTGCTATGCTGTCTTTCAACCATGATAGGTAGAAGCGTACATGCCCTGCATGGTATCTGTCGGGCTCGATGGTGTCCTTTTCTACGATGACCTTGAGATGCCACAGATGCTGAGCTTCACATTTGTACGGGATATCGTCGTCCTGAAAATCTGCCCTGTAATGACTCATTTTGGAGACTCGCGGCATAACTTGCTTTCTACCCTCCTGTTTCATGACCCTGATGGGAACATAGAGATATATGCCCCTTAAACCAATCAACACCAGGTGCGGAGCGTCCCTCGATCTGATGATGAATTCACTGGTTGGGAAGCATTCAAACATCCATTGAATCTGGTCCTCGGTCAAATTATCAAAGAACTGATCCCATTCTTGTCACGACCCAAACTGGAGGATCATGACTGGTACCCGGGCCATACTTGCCGAGTACCAACGTACATTTTATCTAATCTTCTTATTATCTTTAAGGGCCGACGAGATCAATATAAGTGGTAGATATGGATTATGAACACCAAACAATGATAGATAATGGAATGAACATGGATAACATGGGATAACAAGACTGCCAAGAAACTACATATAAGTTAGGAGCTACCACGCTTCCATGAAAGACTATATAACAAAAATCATACGACAAGGCATACCAAACTATACATAAGCCGACACCTGTCTATGAGCCTTTAAAGGAGCATAAATAATGCAACATAGTCGGAACAGGGCCCCGACATACCCATAATATCTATAACCAAAAATGCATA
>MDKI01132143.1:0-15601 GCA_005239505.1 Nicotiana paniculata | reverse complement strand
AAGAGGATGTATCCTCGCGCCGTCGTCGTCGCTCGCTCGGCTCGACTTCGGCTTCGGCTTCGGCTTCGGATTCGGAAGAATCGGAATCGGAATTGGAATTGGAATTGGAAAATGATCGATCGATAAGATTATTTCCAGACACTGAAAAACACGAATTCCATTCTGAATACTGCATTCTACTTCGCAGTCTCTCTCTCTCTCAAATTCGTAAGTGTGATCTTGCTCCGTTCTTTGAGTTTGTTGGTATCCTGCAGTTGGTATTGCCACTGTTGCAGGAAGGTTATTCCGTTTCATCCTGGGAGGATTTAATCCATTACCTTGGCAACTTGTGAGGGGGTTAAAATTCCTTAAGGACACACAAGGAAATTGTGGACTCGGAATATTTTTTATCGTTTATATATATTTTCTGTTTCTTCTAACAGTTCTTCTGATTTTCTAAGTTTTAACACAGAGACGATAACAAAATTTCTTAGAAAAAACTCTAAACAGGCTGACTTCAAAGTCCATTCTCGGTCATAAACCCGGGCCGGTCCAATTAGTTTAGGTATACAATTGTGCTTTAGCTACCCGAATAAAGACTAGTGTACCTTATATGACTACGTTTCTTTCTTCTAAAAAATAGGGACTTGATGTGGTCCTTCAAACTATGGTCACAAGTCAGAACTAGTTGGAAGAAAGATTCAGACGCAATGATCTTTGGACCATTTGAATAATGCTAGTGATTTTTTATTTTTTTTAAAATATTATTTCATGTATTTTTATATTTTCTATCTTTATGTACTCTTTAATAAGAATATTTAATAGTTTTAATCTTATTTGTCTAAAGTGGGTTATTTATTTTTCTAATTGAAGCAATAAAATGTTTAAATTTTTAAGAAAAGTAATAAATATTTCTTGTGCTTTCTTAATGGTAACACTTTAAAATAAATTTACATTGTAAAAATAACTAATATTTAAAATTAGAGGGAGTAGTTAACAATAAAAGATAGTAAGAATGTAATGAATTTTAGTGAAAAGATCATTAGACTGACAATTCTGAGTTAGAAAAGAATAAAGAAATTGATCACCCCAGCTTGATTCCAAAATTTCTTTGTCCACTAATTATTTGCTTTATTGGTCACCGAAAGGTGTAGAGAAAGAATATGACTGGCGAATATTCTTATTCTTTTCGTGTTAATGGGGTGGGGAACTCAGCATTTGACAATTATTAAGTGCAACTCCCCAAATCTCCACACAATCCTTTCCCTATTTTATACATGCATTTAGTTTTTTGGTAAATTTTGTTGGATTCCATATCTTCTATTAACAACAGAACATAGATCCCATGTCTTGATTTTTAGCCATTTCAATGAATCCAAAATTAGGGGTTTGGATGAACTAAGAGCCCCTTTGGACCTAAACAAAATTTTGAATTTAGTGTTTGACCATAAAATTTTCAATTTTCACTTAAAGATGAATTTTCGATTTTTTGAAAATTTTAAACACTCTAAAAAGTTATTTTTTAAAATTTTCATTCAAATCATTTATAAAACTTTAAAAACAACCCAAAATAATATTTATGTCCAAACATAACTCTAATTTTCAAATACCATTTTCATTTGAAATTTTTTTCACTTTTTTTTGGAATTTTACAATTGTTATGTCCAAACGCCCACTAAGATTCGAGTTGATATCTCAAAATCCAAGGTTTATCATGTTGAGCCAAATATATGTGAAGCATGTAAAAATATATGAATTTGAAACCCATCTCTCTATTCAAATGTGCCTTGCGTTGTATAGCTATACAATTGTCAAATTAATTCGTCGCAAGATACTATAGCAACTTTAGGATTAAAGTTTATGGATGGAACAATATTCTAACTCCTCTGCGGTGTTGAAACTCTAAGTTGTTATTTGTAGGGATGGCAATGGGGCGGGGCGAGTTTGAGAGGTTCACTTTTTTTTTTTTTTTTTAAAATCACGCGGGGGCGCAGGTTAGAGTTTTTTTTTTCCAACAAAAACTTAATGATCTAAAACGCTAAGGGCCCTTCTTCTAAGTTAAAATTAAACCCTACGCAACTGTGATAAGAAAAATGTGAAATTTGAATTGATTGTCCACAACATAATTATAAATGAAGTAAAAGTATTGAAAAAACTTATAAGTGGTGATAGGTGAGAACCCATGAATTATCGGCCAAACGAATTGAAAATGTCATTTGATTGAATTTCATACTGCTTAGACAAATTTATAATTACTACTGGAAACTATGCCAAGAAAGTATTACGTTACATTTGATCCAATATTTCAATAGGATGCCATGTATTCTACACTTTTGAATCTCGTAAACAGAGAAAAAAATTCATTTTCTTTGATTTTGTTCTCTCATTCATGCTACATGTAACATGATTTAGTAAGGTATTTTTGTCTATCTTCATGTACTAATTAATTAAATTATGATAACATTTAGAACACCTTCAACATGTAATTGTAAGATGGTATAAATTTTTTAAATTAAGTTAATACTAATTAGCAGGAAAAAAATGTCATATCAAATTCTCTCGAAAATAAAAATAAAAATTGAAGAGTTAATGCCGGGCGGGTTGAAAATAGAAAATTATGCTTTGCGGTGCGGGGCGAGTTGAAGTCTTCGCGGGTTTACGTGGGTGTGTCCCGCAACCGCACTGCCCCGCACCGTCTGCTATCCCTAGTCATTTGGTACACAAACTAAATTATCCCAGGATTATAACAACCTGGACTAATTTATCCTACATGAGAGGTGGAACAAAATAATTCCAAATTTGATGGATAAGAACAAATAAGATGAGATATTCAAGATTAAGTCTGAGATTAAATTTACATTATATTTGCTTGACGGTATAAATTTATTCACACTTCTTTTTTATGTCTAAGTTACTTTTTGTTTTTGTCTAACTCAATTCCTTTTTCTTGTGTCAGTTTTAAAAATATTTCCATTCATAATTGTTTATATTGAAAGGAGTCGAGATTGGTCATGGACAGCTAGCATTGCCCCCTCACTTCCCACTTCCAAGAGGAGTGAATCGAGGACTCGAAGAATTTGACAGAAACATCTTTATATCGTTCATGCAACAAAAAGGTTCAATCCAGTCTTATTCCATCTAATCCCGCGTACCAAACGATCCCTAATGGTTAAATAAAATTCTAAGGAGCTCAATTCCAAAGTTTGGGGGGGGGGGGGGGGGGGGGGTGTTCCAAAGACTCGATTTTATGAGTAAGGTACGTGGTTGCTAATTCATTCTTCAAGAAAACAAAAAGAAAGAAAAAGAACTAAAGAGCAACATGTCATTTCATGTTGTAAAGTCAATATGATTTATTCGTATGTTTCTTAGTCCTAAATTTGATTTGTATTTCAAAGAAAAAAATGCCTATTATAATAGTTGCATGGTTATTGTATGGGTCGAAATCTGACCACATGAGAATGACATCAAAAGAGAAATGGCGAGAAGGCGATTAAGTTGTGTTCGTATTCACAAGGCGTCATAACGATGAGCATCTCGGCCACGGCCGAAGTTGAACCATCAGAAAGCCTCTACGGCGAAGCACACGCCATGACGTTTAGGAAGGTCGACCGAGGCGCAAACAACATACTAAAGCACCCTGGTTAGGACCGTTGGGTAATGTGGGACACCTAATATACATACATAATAAGAGAATGAGGGAAGCAGACTTTTCTTTTCCTTATGGGGGAATCCTCTCTGAAGAGAGGGTATATGCTACTTAAGAAAAGGCTCAAACCCACGTTACAACTCTTTGTAATCATCATCATGGAACCAATAAAGATAAATTTTGTGGCCATTAATGGTGCATCTTCTTGTTCTTCTTTATCATACATTATGGAGTTAATAGCATTTAGAATGTAAGCCTATTATTTACGTTTGACATCTTTTATAATCTTGATAAGTCCTCTTTCTTGACCATATCCGATTTTTTTCTTACTCAAGACTCTCCGATCTAGAGTTAATTATCCTTGACTAGGATTCACCCTCTATTCCCCTATTAATTCATTTAAGAAAAGGGTTAACACTTTTTTGGTAGAACAATTTGGCTCTGTCTGTGGGGACTTTCTAGCCAAACCCTTAGTTCCCTCTAGATCAAAAGGTGGCCTCAGATCTATCCTCCGTCCGGTGAAGATCCACCCACTCATCACGAACGTCGACTTACAAAACCGGTGGGCGAACCCCCGAAATCACCAAACCAACCAAGGAGAAATCCATACGCGGAACCGGAGTGATGCCTGGCTTATACACGACATCTACGTTGCGCCACAACAGCAACTCTGATGCACTGCGAGCGCAAGCCATCATAGTGGGACTGTGACTATTGCACATCAAGCGCGTCCATAATCCCATTTCAAGGTAAACACCCAACACTCTCTACATCCCGCACATATTGTTTCCCCTCCTACGGTATGAGACGACGCTTGTGGTCTAATTTACTGACTAAGACACTTTTCGTTCGTATTTTATGGTATTAACTTACATTTATGCCATCTTTGCGCGATCGGGACTGAGACAAAATGGGACTCAGACTCAAGACCCCGATAGAGGAGCATCTCGTCTATCCACGAGATGCCAAAGCTCGATCAATGACGAAGCCGAACGGGAAGCTGAAGCCGACATCAGGTAGGAAATTAATACCAGAGTACGAAACGAAGAGAGCCGCCTAGTGGCACGATCCCTAGCCTATCGCCAAACGGGAGAACTTCCCAGGACAAAAAAGAACACGACCAACCATCGTCCATCATCTGAACAGCCGACTAAGGTAACAGATAATTCCATATACTTATAACCCTATACTCCCAAAAATAAAAAAAAAAAGTGAAACAGAGAACATACGTCCTCCCAAAGACACGAATGAAGGCCAACCAACATACATGTTCCAAGTTCCTCCCAGCGTCAGATGGAAAACTAGAAAAAACCTCCCACTCAGTACCATACTACGAATAACAGACGAACGACTTGGAACGAGATAGTGTCATTAAGAAACAATCTCGATAGCATGGGACTGGACAGTGAGACCATGGGACGCACAACCTTCCCAGCACAGGCAGAGCATGAATACAGAAAGGTAACCCATATGCTCGCCATGGAGATACTACGCCAATTCGGTCAACTAAAAACTACGAATCATATCCAAATTTCATTCGAATTAGTCGAGTCCCAGGGTACCTAAAAGCCCAGGCCGCAAGTTCATTGCCCTTCCCATCAACGATCTTTCTAGGCCGAACAATGAAGGGACTAGATAGACTGAGACTCGACCCGATGCATACATAAGATATGCAGTAACGCATGGTATTATCCAATAAAAGCAAGGCAACGTCATCATTCTTATCACTTCACGGCCCCGACCATCGCCAAACGAAACATAATTCGACCTCGATGGAATCAAGTAAAATTTGACCTCACTCGAATCAACTAAAAATTTGACCTCACTCGAATCAAGTAAAATTCGACCTCGCTCGAATCAAGTAAAATTCGACCTTTCTCGAATCAAGTAAAATATTCAACCTCGTTCGAATCGCCAAAGTAAAATTAGACCTTGTTCGAATCAAGTAAAATTCGACCTTGTTCGAATCAAGTAAAATTCGACCTCGCTCGAATCAACTAAAAATCCGACCTCGCTCGAATCAACTAAAAATTCGACCTCGCTCGAATCAAGTAAAATTTGACCTCGCTCGAATCAACTAAAAATTCGAGCGAGGTCGAATCAGACCTCGCTCGAATCAAGTAAAGTTTGACCTCGCTAGAATAAAGTAAGGTTCGATCCCACCAAATTCCCAATTGAAAGATAGAGACTCATCACGAGAAAATCCGAAGACCTTTTTCAAAAGGGAAAAGAAAAAAAAGAAAAATATCCAGGGACATACAACCAAAGAAAAACTGAATCTTATTCAAAATTTACATACACACAACGTTTTACAAGAGGCCGAAACATGCCCCCAAAAAAACAACAACAACGAGCAACACCAAAGAAAAGAAAAAAAACAAGTACCAAGAGTACAAGAACTTCACTTTGCCGCATCTCCGCCATCATCCCCGCCAGCACCATCATCATCAAAGAGAGCCCATCTTCAATCTCAGCACCCCCATCAGCCTCTGGTGTCACGGAATCATAGCCGCAGGCAAGATGAGCCTCGGGTGCCTTCACACGAGTATACTCAAAAGCGGACTCATAGATACTCCCTGCCGCCCACAAATCCTTATATAACTCTCTTTGGGCCTCAGTATGGACCCACATCTCATACATGCGTCGGGGGACTGCAACATGGACAGATTCTTGAGGTTCCTGAGCCAACAACTGTGCCTTCTCGGCTTCAAGGTCCACCACTTGGTCACCCAGATTCGAGGCATCCCGCTCAAGCACGTCGATCCGCTCTTCGAACCTTGCCTCCCTCATCGTGGTCGTCTCCCTGTCAGCCTCTCGATCAGACCTGAGGACATGAATAGTTTCTTCCAGCGTTGCTGCCCTCGCCACAGCTTCCACCCAGGTCTCGTCCCTCTCTAACTCTATCACCTTCCTCTCCAAGTCGGTCACCTTTTTCGTCCACTCTACGCTTAGATTATCAACTCTAGTAGCATTCTGCTCGAGCTCGGCTCACAAAGATGACACCTTCTCCCGAAGGTCCTCGCATTCCGCTACAACCCCTTTGCCCACCTCGAGCTCCTCGTCTTTAACCCTGAATAGCCCTTCGAGCTCGCTACATCTGCAGATAGACCGCACCAGATCCTCGTCTTTCTTCACCAACTCCTCCCTGAGGGATCGAGTATTACCGCCCGCCCTAAGTTGCACGTGCATATCACGACACATGCTGCGATACCGGCGATACTTCACATCCATCTTCAAAAAGACACCGGTCGGCGTCTCAGCCCGTGGAGCACTTTCGATCTCCAGCATGTAAGTCTAAACAAAAAAAAATAACGAAACGAGAAAGAAAGGAAAAATCAGCGAAAGCAAAAGACAAAACAAAGGAAGTAACGAAAAGAAACTCACCCTCAGGGCCATCCCAGCCACACCGCGTGACAAACCAGTGTCGCTAATCTCCCGAAGAGACCCGCTTTCGACGGCGGAGCACAGATTGTCGAATTGGGGCACCAAATCTACCGTATTCTCCAAAAGGTTAACATCCGACGGGATTTCAAGCACATGGGAAGGACCTCCCGCCCTCACATAAACCCTGGTAAAGCCTTCTTCGAACATCCTCATGTCCTCAGAATCAATGTCCGAATCAGACTCGTAGTCGTCCACCACCACGATCTTTAACCTCTCATCGGCTGGATAAGAGGCGCGAGCCTGCTGAGATGTTGATGGTCCAAACGGAATAGCTATTGCGACCATCGAATTATGCCTTGATCCCACAACGAGCCTTTCCATACCCGAACGGTGTCGCTTCCATTTCCAGGCCGACACCGCCTCCGGTTTCAGACACCGTCGAAACAAGGTCAACCCTCAAAGCCACCTCAATCAAAGACGTCTCTTATGACATTATCCTCCAACTTTTTGACGGGGCCTCTTCGCCATCACCTTGAGAAAGTTCGCCCGCCAAACAAACAGTAGGGTCCGGAGTGCCCGATGGAGGAGCAGCCTCTGTATAACCAGATCTGGACGAAGACTCGATCTGCAAAATAGCCCATTTTTGGTCTCCCACATTCGCAGCCGCCCCTAGTATGGGCCTAGCAGAAGCCGGCTGACGGAAAGCAAAAGCGGGAGTTCTCGTCCTTCTCGCCCCTCTCCTACCTGTCAATGATACATAAGACCTAATGACAATATAAGGCAAAGAAAAACACAAAGGTCAAAGTAACAAAGACCAAGACAAGGCAACTTACCGACGAAAGGTTTGCGCCCAAACCTCTTGTGGAAGGGCGCCCATGCGTGAATTCCCATCGTGTGAGGAAGACGAGCTCACCCACTCGCGAATAGAAGCAACTTGCGAATGGGGTAGTCTCTCGGCTGCAACAACAAAAATAATCAACGATATCACTAGGGGAAAACAACCGACAAACGTTGTAAGAAAGGAAAAGAAGATAAGGAAGAAATACCTACGGGCAAAATTCCACGTCTCAGGGAACCCGACGGGGTTAGACACCACGTTCTCCGTACGTACATAGAAGAAGCTCTCTCAGAAGCGGCAGTTGGTCTTGTCGTCCATTCCAATCACCAGGCTCTTAGTACCTCGGTGTCGAAGATGTAGCAAGGTGCCCTATGAAAATTGGGGATGAAGAGATGCAACAAGTGTCGGAGAGAAACCCCACGATCGGCCAACTCCACATACTTGACGAACATTAAGAAAAGTTTGTAGATGTATGGGGTGAGATGAGCCGGGCACACCTCGTAGAAACGACAGAAGTCCGCCGCCATTGAGGGTAGGGGAAGCGTGTACCCAATGATAAAAGGATACGCATAGAACGTGCAGTATCTTAGGCGATGTATGTGCATAATGTCTGAACCCGCTGGAACGAGTTCGATATGATCAGGGATTCTCTATTTAGCTTTGAACGCCGCGACATCCATCGTAGAAAGTACAGGTTCAGGCGCATCTTCAACAGCATTATTGAAGTCAGTCCTTGCCTTCCCAGGCGAGGCACCACTTCATCCACCGTCGGAAAACTCTCATCCTCTGCTAGACTCACTCCCTCTTTGAGGGAGGGTAATCATTTTCCGGCACCGGAGCACTAAAGACACGATCGGAGTTAGAAGAAGCACTAGCCATTATTTTGGGTGATTGTACAGGTCGGGAATATGAAGAAAGAAGGGTAACAACCATAAGGATTGCTGGCGGAAAAATAGATACAAAGAACTAGGGAAGAAGAAAGTATGCTTTTAGGACTTTCTTATGAACGATTGAGGAACACCACATCCAAATGGGAAACTCTTTCCTATTTATAGAGACCTGGATGTGCTGGTTTGAGAAACCAAGCGTCGCCTTTTTTTCAAAAATAACGGAAGAGGCACGGGAAACTATGCGACACACGGAGAACGTATGCCGTAATGACACCTGAAGAACTTAATTTCTTTTCAAACGTCACATCCTCATCTCGCCAAGAGGTGCTCGCTTTTCGCCCAAAACGTTCAAATTTCTCAAAGGCTTTCAAATTAACGAAGTCCACACATCGTGCTCGCCCAAAGACGACCCCAATAGGCGGAGGGACTAACTGTATGGGTCGAACCACATGAGAATGGCATCAAAAGAGGAATGGCGAGAAGGCGATTAAGCCGTGTTCGTATCCACAAGGCGTCATAACGACAAGCATCTCGGCTACGGCCGAGGTCGAACCATCAGAAAGCCTCTACGGTGAAGCACACGCCATGACGTTTAGGAAGTTTGATCTAAGGCGCAAACAACAGACTAAAGCACCCTGGCTAAGGACCGTTGGATAAGGGGGACACCTAGTATATATACATGATAAGAGAATGAGGGAAGGGGACTTTTCTTTTCCTTCTGGGGGAATCCTCTCTGAAGAGAGGGTACCTGCTACTTAAGAAAAGGCTCAAACCCATGTTACAACTCTTTGTAATCATCATCATGGAATCAATAAAGATAAATCCTGTAGCCATTAATGGTGCATATTCTTGTTCTTGTTTATCATACATTATGGAGTAATCTTAGTGAGAATGTAAGCCCATTATTTATCTTTGACAACTTTTATAATCTTGATAAGTCCTTTTTCTTGACCATATTCGATTTTTCTTACTCAAGACTCTCCTATCTAGAGTTAATTATCCTTGGCTAGGATTCACCCTCTATTCCCCTATTAATTCGTTTAAGAAAAGTGTTAACCCTTTTTTGGTAAAACAATTATTGCTTTATTTTTACTCTTTAACATCCAGGGGCAGTCATGACATGTTTTAATTGGATTTTAGCTGTGAGTCTGTGACCAAAATAGTTTAAATCGTAAAAATTGCATGGGGCGTCCTATTTGGTCGCCCATTTTTAACTTATACTTGTTTTGTTTTTCATTTGCATCCGCACCCATTTTTTTGTTAAAAGACTTTTTAAAAAGATAATTTTGACTGCAGGACAAAACCCCAGCATGTTTTGGTATGAAGTTTTAGCAAATGAACTAAATAACTTCTGCATGCATTAGAAAATCATCAGAAAATTACATACTGTAAGACAAAAACTTAAGGATATTTAGTCTGAAGTTTTAGAAAATAAACTAAAAAACTTAAGAATGTTTAGTCTGAAGTTCTAGCAAATGAACTAAATAATTTCATAATGCATTAGCAAAAACTCATTAGAAAATTACATACTGCAAGACAAAAACTTAAGCATGTTTACTATGAAGTTTTAGCAAATGAACTAAAAAACTTAAGCATGTTTAGTCTGAAATTTTCGCAAATGAACTAAAAAACTTAAGCATGTTCAGTCTGATGTTTTAGCAAATGAACTAAATAATTTAAGCATGTTTAGTCTGAAGTTTTAGCAAATGAACTAAATAACTTCAGCATGCATTAGCAAAAATTCATTAGAAAATTACATACTCCAAGACAAAAACTTAAGCATGTTTATTCAGAAGATTTAGTAAATGAACTAAAAAACTTAAGCATGTTTAGTCTGGTGTTTTCGCAAATGAACTAAATAACTTCAGCATGTTTAGACTGAAGTTTCGTATAAAACTCATGACAAAACTGTAGACTGCCGATAAATAACTTCAACATGCATTAGCATGAAGTTTTTAGCTTCAATGTGAAACAACTTCATGCTATTTTAGCATCAACATGAAACAACTTCATGCTACATTAGCATGGAGTTTTAGCTTCAAGGGGAAACAACTTCATGCAAGTGTGATTGTAAAGATGAATTTGGACAAATTTCTGGTTTTTTGTTAAAGCTGGTGAGAGGAGAGAAGAAAATCTTTTTTCACGAATGAGGTTGCGTGATTCTGGTTTTATATCTTTTGTCAGGGGGTATAATTGTTATATTTATTATGAATTTTTTATCAGCTGGCTATCAAATCAATAATTTTTAAAAATAGAGTACAAGTTAAAAAGTGACACAACTATAGGATACGGCTACAAAACCTTCGTTTAAATCGCAATATAACCTCAGTTGAAACTAATTTTTGCAAAGTCTAATTAAAATAAAGAAAAGAAAAGTTTAAAACTAAAGGCATAGAACAAGTTAGTCTAACTGACCATAAGATGGAAGTCATACATGTACTTTCCTTAACAGGTCTTTTCCTTTTATTTTAGAACAAGAAGTAGAAAAGAATAAAAAAGAATGAAAAAGAGGAGAGAAAGCTGTTGATAAGATTTAAACGTTAGTATAGAGTAAAATTGCGACCAGCATAGTACAACACTAATATCACCTGCGAACAAAATTGGTAGAAGTAGCAAATATTGCATAGTGTTATAAAATAACGCCTTTAAAATAAATAAATCAAAGACAAGTATAGAGAGTGATATATTATTTAACTTTCAAACTGTTGTACATAATGAACTGAAATGTCCTCTATTTACAGAAGAAAGAAAGTTGTTGTGTAAGTTGCTTGTAAGTTGTTATTGTACCAGATAGAGATAATCTTCTACTGGGGGTAATGTTTATCCATAACGGAGTACCAAAATGATAAGCTTCTTCATGAGACTTATTTCCAATATAGTACTAAATATATAAACATATTTACGCTAGTGTCCCATATGGATAAGCTTCTTCAGAAAGCTTATTTACAACGGAGAACTAAATGAACATCCATTATATAATATATATTTATACATTCCCCCTTGTATGTTCATTAAAAGATAATGTGCCTCATTAAAAACCTTATAAGGTCTTTCAATTGGGCTATGCATGCAACATTGTCTTCGTATAAAATTGTTGGTCTTTTCTCACATTTCAAACCACATTTTTCTCGAATAAAATAAATTATTGATCTCAATCATACGCATTCCCTATTTGCTTCATGAATAGCTTTTATCTCAGTAGGATTTGAAGAAGTAGCAACAATAAATTATTTTGTGGAGCGCTATGATATGACAGTACCTCCATAAGTAAATACGTACCCAGTTTGAGATCGAGCTTTATGGGGATCAGATAAATAACCTGCATCTGCATAACCAACAAGATCTGCACTATCTTTGTTAGCATGAAACAAACCCATATCAAGAGTTCCCTTTAAATATCGCAATATATGCTTAATCTCGTTCCAATGTCTCTGTGTAGGAGAAGAACTATATCTTGCTAGTAAATTAATAGAAAATACTATGTCAGGCCTTGTAGTATTAGCAAGATACATTAGTGCACCAATTGCACTGAGATATGGTACTTCGGGACCAAGGAGTTCCTCATTTTCTTCTGGAGGTCGGAACAAATCCTTATTCACTTCAAATGATCGAACAACCATCGGTGTACTCAATGGGTGCGCTTTGTCCATGTAAAAGCGTTTTAAGACACTTTCTGTATAGGCAGATTGATGGATAAAGATCCCGTCTGCTAAATTTTCAATTTGAAGACCAAGACAAAGTTGTCTTTCCAAGACTTTTCATCTCAAATTCTTTCTTAAGATATTCAATTGCCTTTTGGAGCTCTTCTGGAGTTCCAACAAGATTTATGTCATCAACATAAATAGCAAGTATAACAAATTCTGATGCCATTTTCTTTATAAAAATACATGGACAAATAACATCATTTATGTAACCTTCTTTCAGCAAATATTCACTAAGGCGATTATACCACATGCGCCCAGATTGCTTTAAACCGTACAAAGATCTTTGTAATCTGATTGAATACATTTCCCGAGATTTTAAATTTGCTTCGGGCATTTTAAATCCTTCAGGGATTTTCATGTAAATTTCATTATCAAGTGACCCGTATAGATAAGCTGTAACCACATCCATTAGATGTATTTCAAGCCTTTCATGTAAGGCTAAACTGATGAGATATCGAAATGTTATGACATCCATAGCGGGTGAATATATTTCTTCGTAATCGACTCCAGGTTGTTGTGAGAATCCTTGTGTGACAAGGCGGGCCTTGTATCTTTCAACTTCATCTTTATCATTTCTTTTCCGCACAAAAACTCATTTATGACCAACTAGCTTTATACCAGCAGGTGTTTGGACTACTGGTCCAAAGATCTTTCTTGTAGCAAGTGACTTCAATTCCGATTGAATTGCCCCATGCCATTTTGGACAATCAGATCTTTGTCGACAATCTTCGACAGATCGGGGTTCAAGATCTTCGCTATCTTGCATAATGTTTAGTGCAACATTATATGCAAAAATATTATCCACCACTATTTCAGATCGATTTAAATTAATCCCATCACCAGTAAAACTTAATAAAAGTTCCTCACTCACTTGAGTCTCGGGTTCATAGATTTCTTCAGGAATCTCAGAACTAATTAGACCTTGGGTCTCTTGAGGAGATCCCTTCATAGTATTATTTTGATCATTTGTCGATTTTCTTTTTCTAGGATTTCGATCCTTAGAACCCAAAGGCCTGCCACGCTTCAGGTGTACTTTGGGCTTACTAGCTATCATGCTAGTAGATGGCCTGCTGGGACATCAATTCGGATAGGCACATTCTCTGTAAGGATATGTGACTTATTTATCCTTTTCAAATCAATAAATGTGTCTGGCATTTGATTTGCTATATTCTGTAAATGGATGATCTTCTGGGCCTCCTGATTACATGTAGGGGTACGTGGATCATAATGAGATAATGATGAAACTTTTCACACAATTTCTCTTTTGTTTTCCTTTTTCTCTCCCCTAATTGTGGAAAATTTGTTTCATCAAATCGACAGTATGCAAATCGAGTAGTAAATAAATTTACCGTCAATGGTTCAAGATAGCGAATAATAGAGGGTGATTCAAACCCAATATATATTCCTAACCTTCTCTGTAGGCCCATCTTACTACGATGTGGTGGTGCTACTGGCACATATACAGCATATCCAAAAATTCGTAGATGGGCAATATTTGGTTCATGACCAAAAATTAATTGTGACGGAGAATATTTATTATAATGTGTCGGTCTGAGACGAATAAGTGATGTTGCATGCAAAATAGCATGGCCCCAAACAGTAGTGGGCAATTTTATTTTCATAAGTAGTGGTCTTACTATCAATTGCAGGCGTTTAATAAATGACTCTGCAAGACCATTTTGAGTATGAACATAATAAGCTACATGATGTTCAACTTTTATCACAATTGATAGACAATAATCATCAAAATCTTGAGATGAGAATTCTCCAGCATTATCAAAGCGAATGGCCTTTATAGGATAATCTGGGAATTGTGCCCTTAATCGAATTATTTGGGCTAATAGCTTTGCAAACGCCAGGTTGCGAGATGATAGTAGGCACACATGAGACCATCTTGAAGATGCATCTATTAGGACCATAAAATATCTAAACAACCCACTTGGTGGGTGAATAGGTCCACATATATCCCCATGTATACGCTCTAAAAAGACAGGGGATTCCATGCTAACCTTCATTGGTGATAGTCTAGTTATCATTTTGCCTTGATAACAAGCATCACAAGAAAATTGATCATTTGTAAAAACCTTCAGGTTTTTTAGTGGATGTCCACTTGAATTTTCAATAATTCGTCTCATCATTATTGATCCAGGATAGCCCAAACGGTTATTCCAAAGCACAAAAGTATTTGAATTAGTAAACTTCTGATTTACTATAGAGTGTGCTTCAACTGCACTGATCTTTGAATAGTATAAGCCAGAAGATAAAGTTGGTAACTTTTCTACGATGCATTTCTGGCCAGAAATATTCTTTGTAATACAAAGATATTCCACATTCATTTCATCTATTGTCTCAACATGATACCCATTTCGGCGGATATCTATAAAACTTAACAAGTTTCTTCGGGACTTGGAGGAGAACAATGCATTGTCTATAATAAGTTTTGTTCCCTTAGAGAAAAATATAATGGCTCTTCTGGATCCTTCAATCAAACTTATATTACCAGAAATTGTTGAGATATTTACTTTTTCCTTATGCAAATAAGTATTTCTGATTCCTGAATATGACATGAGTTGTTCCACAATCAACTACACAAATGTCTTCATGATTGGTCTTTGATCCAAACATAATTTGAGGATTATCTATATTTTTCAAAATGACATAAACAAAATAAACATTATAGTAAATATCATTACCAAAGTATAACTTTTACATAATTATACTAACTAATACAAACAACAGAAATTTAAATTTCTATAAATGCATCAGCGATCACATGAATTGTTTCTCCTTCTGGGAGAGCAAAGTAATCAACTACATCCAAATGCATGAAGGCAACATTATCTTCAGAAATAAAATTTGCTTAAGCATTTTTCTCTGTCTTCTTCAGGGAGGCTTGATAAAGCTCAACCAGGTACTTGGCGTACGATAGGTACGTGACCAGTGTCTTGTTCCCCCACATCTATAGCATGCATTTTCTGCATTTGTTGTTTGCACCGCTTCATGCTTTTGTTCCTTCCTTTTTCATTGTTGGTGGTTAGGAGGGTTCTTTGGTGCATTATTATTACCATGATTAGATTTTCTTCCCCGACCACGCCATGACCACGACCTCTTCCACGCTTAGCTTGGTGGAAGTTCGTCTCATTCACTTCAGGGAATGGAC